>JADDOH010010491.1:0-17726 GCA_016648135.1 Agrypnia vestita
AAAAAAATATATTTTTTGCCTTCGTTCTGGTGGGACAAGAGCATTGTAATAGTTTATTTTTCATTAATGTAATTTGAGAGTGTATTCTTTACCAGGTTGACCTCTTAAGTTTATCAAAAAAGCTAGGCATTTAGTTTAACTAATGTTAATCGAGTTCTTCTTTAGCCAGTTTTGAAGTAACGTGAGTCCATGCTTATTTATAAATGTATAAATGTATATATAATGTGAGTCAGCTTATTTATACATGTCCATCCAGTCCCTTTCATGGAATAATAAAACGGTATACAGCAAAATTAATTATGTTTTCTTTGATGGGAAGTTTGGTAATTTCATTTATATAAATAAGAAAATACAATTAGTCCCAAAACACTATCTTGAGGGACACTGTAATATATTATTATTAAATTATTTATTAAATTAAATTTATTTTGTAAATGTACAAACTTAAGAGTAGGTAACTGTATTCAATGTAATGTAATTAATACACATTTATATTACACGCTTACCCATTTTTAAATGAGAATTTATTCTCGTGTTTAATGTTTTGCTGGGCAATTGGTGCTTGTTTCGTCTTGATAAATAAGTCATAAGAAAATTTAGTGTTGCCTCAGACATCCCAATTTTTTTGAGTTTTGTGGACAGAATTTTATGATCCATTGAATCAAATGCTTTTTCTAGGTCTATAAATATGGCCAAGCATTTTTTGCCATCATCTTTATTATTCATGGCTATTATTGTAAAATTTTCTTTATTTTATTTTTATAGATATTTTTTGCAGTTTATGAGTTTTTTTTATTTTTTTTTATTTATTTATTTAAAAATCCTTGTTTACAAATAAGATACTTAATACTAATTTAACAATAAAACATAAGATAATTTACACATTTTTTTGTTTTGTTTAATTTGTGGATTATGCCACTCTACTAGGCTACGCCTGTCCCAGAGTGGCGTTATAGCACACAATTATAATATTTTTTCGAGTTCGTCAGTAGTATTTATTTTCATAAGGTAGTTATTATGTATCTATAGAGTATCAAGTGGAATGTTAGTGAAAGTTGAGTTAGTCATAAGTCCAAGTGTAAATATGTGTAGAATAATTGTTTATTGTAAAAAGGGTTAAAGTTTTGTTTAAGATTATTTTTTTATTTTCCTTAATTAATTAATTAATTTATATAGGTATATATTTTTATTTAAAGACATTATTACGCAATTACAGTAAGTAAATTTTCAGTTGCTGTTCTACCTTTGGAGGTAAGCCAGTTGTTTGCTAAAGCTTTTACTTTATTAATTGAGTATATTCTGATTTCCGGGAAGTCTGTTTTAAATATGTTAAATATTTTAGGCCCTATGTATGAGTAATTTTTCTGTCCATGTGTTGTCTTAGTTTTTGGTATTTCGTCAAGGTTTCGTAATGCTTGTCTAGTATTATGTGAATGCGAGTTACTGGTTGCTGTTAGGTGGTTTGTGTTTTTAATGTAGAAGATTAGGGTAGACTTAACGAACAGCTGTCTAACGTCCAGTACATTAAATTCTCTGAATAGTCTGTCTGATTGGTATGTGAATGGTTTTTTATTAATGACTCGGAGCAAGGTTTTTTGTGCCGTTATAGCTGGTTTTAATGTGTTTACTGACCTACTTCGCCACGATCAATAATCAGAGATTTGTGATATACTGATGCGGTATTAAATTTCCTACGTATGTCTCTTTTGAACGACCTGTATAATATATTTTGTGTATTTAGGCGACCAAAAATCTTATTGTGTGAATTCCGTGAAAACGTCTGTACATCTTCGTGAATGCCTTTGTTATTGGGTCATATTCAAGGGCTTGCGTTTTTTCGGGAAAATCATTTTTATTAAACTATTTTTTTTTAATACCAAGAGATCGGAGACGCTTTCTGGATCCGTTTTGTTTATGATTCGAGCCGAGATGGTCCTTTGTCGAAAGAATTGTGTTGCGCGGTTTAATATGTTTTTAAAAGGCTTGACTTTGTGTCCCTGGCACAATATGATTACGATAACACACACTTTCGTCACAAGAATATATTTTACAGCGATAGCATATTTCTATTTTAAATGTATTTTCACTGGGTTTTGGTGAAATCACATCCAAGCTCACTTTCACCACTAGATTTATATTATATATTTATTTAATAGTGAAAATACATAATTGGTGACATAAATACATTTATTGAATAAAGCGCTAACTGTCAAAACAGTCAATATGAGATATATAAGGTTTTAAATTAATAAAAACACAAATTAATAGAAATTTTTTTTATTAAAAAATGTAAGGCATTAAATAAAGGTTTATTAAAAAAATAACCTAAAAATAAAGCATACAATTTAAGAGTTTAAAATGAATAATTACTATCTAAAAAAATATATGTTTGGAAATTTATAGAAGGCACTATGGGCCGGTTGTTTCAACTTGGTTCATAGATATCTTTCGTTTAAACCATCGATCATTGCATGTTCCACCAATCACACAATCTTTTTTCGTCACATTCATATAGATTGCTATAATCCAAGTTGATACATACAGCCCTTAGTGCCTTCTATAATAATATTATTGAAATAAATGCAACTTTAACGTGATCATAAAACATTTAATTTTTCTCAGAAAAAGTAAGTAGCTTGTTAGTGTAGTGGTTATGACTCTTGCATAGTGAAATAGAAATCGATGGCTCGAATCTTATTCTACGACCCCAGAAGGTAAGTCCTGTAGCACCAGCATTTATTTTAATTTGAAAATAGTAAAGTTACATATTCCGTGTTAGCTATTATGTTATCTATGTTTTTTTTGCTCTCCAAGATATTGTGCTTTTAAGTTACATTTATTGTTTTATTTAAATACTAGACCTTAAAATGGAATGTCAAGTGGACAAAAGTAAAAAATTTTGACAACTTTTTTTATTCGAATGACGAACTCTTTGAGTCAAGACCGGAATTTTTTATCGCAGAGGCATCGACAAACTTGTAGAACATCGGCAAGAAGCTGAAAATAATGAAAGAAAGTACGTTACTGACTAATTTCTTGTATTTATTGCGTCCTCTCTATTTGGAAAAAAAACGGACAACGGCCAATATTTAAGTCTCCTTTGTTCTTAGTCTCCCAAAACTGAAATATTTCTGAAGAGGAAAATATATAAAATATTTCTGTACTTTATTTTTAGTTTTCACGTTAAATTCACGTGTACTTACGAAACTGGAAAATATATTTTCTAATATTTTCTCCGTAATACGCTACTACCGGGTTGGATTTTTCCGAGTTTAACGAAAACAAAATATGTACCTATCGCAATACGTAACTATGTTTTTATTATGTGTATGCCTCCTGAAATAAGGGCTTGAAAAATAAATCTAAGCTACGTGTGGTAAATTTAGTGGAGCCCCTCTCGGTGGAAATACACCCTTAGGTTATCACAAAATGAGATCTAAATCACTTTTTTTGCGAAATACGCTCAATGACAGCCACTACAGGAGTAACTGAATATTTTATTAGTTTACAGGGAAGGCGCAGAGGGCAGATAGGTAAATACGTGATACTAAAAATAATTTCAGGGAAGCATTGTGGGTTCATAGGGTGAAAGTTTACGATTTTGTGTAGTGTTTATTTCTCATCGGAGATAAGCTTCTGTAGCAAGCGAAGATGTAAAAATTAAATAACAAAGGAAGTCTGTAGGCGCCCGACTGTCGTTCGTCGTGCGCAAGTTAATATACAGGGTTATTTGGAAAACATTAATAACCTCGCAGGACTATACTTTTGCCTTGATTGTGAGTCTAAAATGTTCAAGCTATCATGATCTAATATCAATAGTTATGGAGATATGCGACATCAAAGTTTGCATTTTTTTTTCTATATTTCTGACTTATTTTTTGTAAAACGTTGGACTGTCATTACAGTAACTCATATCGATTACGAAAAATCCATTAGTAGCTTCGTCTCTGTGAGACATATATAATATATCGTCATGTTTTTGCCTTCTTTCTGAACCAAGGTATCTTCTTCAATCTTGAAAACAAGTTCCATCATCCCCTCCACTTCACCATGATCAATACCTTTCAACAACTTTACCTTTATTCAATTATTTAATCAATTAAAAAATCAAACAAATTTATAGTTATTAAAGAAATGATATCCCTTTGCAATTATAGTCTTTTATAGTAAGCCAAAATGTGAAAATAATCGAAGAAAAACTAAAACGTACTTTAATTAAAATGATACCAGATACCAACACTTTTCGTGAAAGTGTTTACAGCGGAAAATTGAAAATCCTTACATGTTCCGCCTTTTAATACTTTCCCGAAATCCCACTTTACTTTTCCTACCCTCATATATTTCACCACGGATTAGTTAGAAAAACTAACTAACGAATGAAGCCTATCCAACGTGGCTTGCTGAATGTTATTTAATTCCAGAAATATAGCGATAGTTTTCCTCTCGATAAAATATTATTTAATCAATTGCTTTTTCAACAACTTTTATTTATTTTCTTTTATTCACTATTCAAGTCACACATTTTTTTATTGTCTATAATATAGAATTAACACCATTCTTAAATTTGTTAATAATTAATTATTATCATTACTTATTTTTTATTGGCATTAAGATTTATTCATATAATAACTACTTTATATAGAAAATAAGTATTATTATTACACATATACTGTACCTATTGGAAGAGCACTGACTGCTATAATACAGTAAAATACTAGTGTAGCAGGCAGGGCGTCAAATTAATGTAGTGTTTACTTTGCTGCCAAGACCCTTAGCATTCTCAGCAACAATGAAACATACTTATATAATTTTGTAAACACTATAAAAAGTTGTCACCTATCAATGTGAAATAAATCTATCTGTAAATCTTTACAGAAATTTTGTAAATTTTAATTTTTTCCTTCAAAAGGCTTCTTCTGCAAGCAGGAATGTTCCGAATTTTTTTCGATTTTTTATATTTCGATTTTTTTCGTATTCGTGATAATTAAGCGAGTCTTATATGCATAGAGTTGAACTAAAAAAGTTTTTTAGGAGAGGGAAATGGATCGCAGCGTCGCGTATGTCTAAGATACTTTGGTACTGCGGTTAAATTATTTATTCTTGCATAATCAAACCCCCAGTAAACATGATGTTTTTTTTTAAATTTTCCAAACCATGTCTCTTACCTTAAAATGTCTAAAGCGCGACTTATTTACTAAGACTTACTTTTTATGAGGATTGAGTTTTACCTTTTCATAATTGTTTCAAAATTTACAAGCTCGTTGTTATTTTTGTAAACAAGGGAACGTTTTAAATTTCTAAATGTTATTTATTGATATGCGTTAGTCTTTATTTTGTTCTGAATATAATTTACAATTTTATCATTTCTTCTTTGTATGCCCTTTCGGGTTCCCCCGACCACTCTAGTGAAGGTCTCTCTGTCCTGCGCTGCCCGGAATAGTTCCTCCACACTTCTTATACCGGTGTTATTTTATCATCAAGTCATTTTCCCAATTATAATAATTTCATTGTGTGTCCATCCGTCCATCCGTCCGTTCGTCCGTCCGTCGGTCTGTCTTTCTGTCTCCGTAACTTCATGTAACGTCCGTAACATCTTTATAGTAATATTTTTTCAAAGAAAAAATCGAAAATTCGTTTAAATTTCGTTTTTCGAAAATTTTCTTTTTTTAATTTTTTTTTTATAATATTTTTATTCCAAAAATTTTTTTTCGAAAATATTTTTTTCAAAAAATTTTTTTTTCGAAAGTTCTTTTTCGAAAATATGTTTCTTTTCAATTTTTTTTACGATTTTTTTTTACACTTATTCCTTAGGAACCGATCGACATTTTTCACGGGTTAGTTTAGTTTAGTTAGTTTAGTTAGTTTATTAATAAGTACATTGTGAAATTATATCATATTAAAAATGACATATTTTTTACTCTTACCACTGTCACTCTAGGACCACCTTTCAGGGTCAATAATGACGTGTTGACGGTCTGTTTGTAAAAAAAAATTAGCATCAAATGTGTAGCCAAATTGTGGACAAGAAATTTACAATAGTCCGTGTCTATTTCTTTTGGTGGTCTATGGCGAGTACAGATTTTGTTTTATTTGTATATAAGAGAAGAGTAAAGATTAAAAGGCTCGGTCTTCTTTGTACTCAGGAATTTCCGCTCAAGAAGCGCCCGGTTTGATAAACGGTTTATTTTTGCCCTTCAAACAACCGCCCATAAATATTTTTAGCCATAAAATACATCTCGAGTCGGAGAATCCTCCCATACGCGGGTTTATGAATTTTTAACAGTTTTTAGAGTGACGCGTTGTCTGTGTTTGGTTCGGATCTGAGCTGGCTTATTGGATCAAGTAGATGCGTTACGCGTCGCTTCGTGGATAAAAACACAAAGCGTGAAGAGTGTAATAGCCCCTGTCCACGGAATGAGACGCGGTGAGACAATCTCAGATATTTCGTTGAGATAAATCTCAGTATTGTGTACACGTAGTCAGAGATAAAATAAATTTGATGATCAGAAAGGGAGCAAGGAACAAAAATCTAAGCGCGTGTACAGATGCGCATGACATTCCATTTAAAAGCAATTTTAACACTCCCGTTCTGGAGCGGGGTTACAACATAACCCCAAAATTCTTATTTTTATAACTATTTAATAATAATAATATCATATTGAGCTGGTATTTTTTGCAATTCTCATAAACACTCAAAAAATAGAAAATAATAATATGTAACAGTCAAAAGTAGAAAAAAAAAATTTTCCCATAGACAATCGTCAATATTCTAGACGATACGCTTATGTCATTCTGCTTGCACGGCTTCTGTCAGTCTGTCAGTCAGACGCTTGTGAGTCACGAAACGTCAAAATACTACGGATACTTATAAAATGACGAAAAATTTAGCAGAATATTTGTCGCATTGCATAAGAATTGTAATTAGAAATATTATAGAACATTTTCAAACCGTTATACTTCATAAAAACGCAAATTTGACTGGGGTTATTCTGTTACCCCACTCCGGCTCCCATATTTTCGATCTTCCGGTACTCGAAGGTTAATTCTAATTTTTAAAAAAAATTCAATAATTATATTCATTCATTAAGTATGATATCTCCTCCACAATATAAATCGGATGGCCCACATCTTAATTAAAAATAATAATATATACGGATGCAACGACTTTTACCACGATAATCAATGAATTCTTCTTACACAACATATTTCAAACAAAATTAAACAAACTTAGAAATTTCCTTTTGGCATGAAACCCACAAAAATGGTAAACTTCGCAATTTGTCAATCGATCATAGAGCATGGCATAATTGCATGGGGAGGAACAGCAATAAGTGCACTCAATACCCTAATAATAACAATATCAGACGAAATATTTATTGATTTAGATATTAGACAATACGCAAATATTTACCTGAAATACACATTTTAATACCAGCCAAACTACAATTGCCACAAAAACAAACAAACTCAACTCACGCTGCGTATATAGCAAAGTAGTTTGGACCGAACCTTTTTTACTGCGTGCTACTAAATTCAAACCAATATAATCCGGTGACGAATTACACCAAAAATACAAAATTCCAAATAAAATCTTGAATTAGAAATATGCGCAGACACAGCGCTCATATAAACACGTAAATATCTTCAATCAATCTTTTCTAATCACTATCTCTATCTATCTCTATCACAAAAACACTAAATTGTATAATTAACTGTAAGCCATGCCCGTCTCAATACAGATTCTTCAAGTGAAACAGGCATGCTTCAATCGAATAATTTTAATTTTTTAATTTCAGTACCGATAAATCGGTGATTATTAGATCCAAGACTATATCATGCTTATTACATACATATTCATAAATAAGCACGAGCATAAGACAGTACGTAGAAAGCTATCAGTCTTGCTAGGGCTTTCTATAATAATAATAATAACTTCTCTAAGATAGGGAGCTTTTATTATTCATCATCAAACCTAACAATTTCGTTGTCAGTCTGTCTGTCCGACTGTCCATCTGTCTGTCGTAAAGTTCGTAAATAGCTGGAATTAAAACATAGATTATTAGTGTGACACGCAATCAGCGCGCGATAAATGTTGGGTGGTCACGCAAGGCAAGTCATTATTATTATTTCCCGGGATTTTTCACGGGTGTACGGCTAGTATCAAATATTTCATTAAAAGTAAGTGTATAGTAAAAGTCATGTTTAATTATTATATTTAAAAAAAAAATTCAATTTAAAAATTTTTAAAGTGGTACGTAGCTAGAAAAAATAATGTGTGAAAATATAAAGTAACCAAGTGAGGCACCAAAAAGAAGGTATTTAGTAAAAAATAAAAAAGTATAAATAATTAAATCTGTCAATTCTATTAATGAAATAATTCTTGCCTAAAATTTATTTCTGTTGATTTGTTTGGCCAGATCCTTGGGACAGTCGGGCACAGAGGGGGAAGGGTGCGAGAGGGATGGGAAGGGGGGGGGGGCGCTGGCGGACCAATAGAGACGCGCGAGCGCCCGTGGAATATTGAATGAGTGCATATTTTTGACAGCTTTTGGATTGTAGTGTGTTCTGAATTTGAATTTTTGGCGGGTGTAGGAAATTGGGGATCCCCGGGAATAAGATTTGCCAGTTCCTACCGAGTGAAATATCATTTTTATATTTTTGAAGCTATAATTCTTTAGGCGCATTTGAGGTGAAATTTTAGCTATGCAACGGAATGCATGCGCATCATGCGACGGAAGTTTTCATACCGTGAAGTTATTATTTTATTTCCGCCATGTGGCGAAATCTTCCCGATGGTTTTTTATCTCGGTTTACAGCTGCGATGAATGACGTTCATCCCGTTGCTGGCGTAGAATCTGTAATCTGTAGATATCTCTTTAGTTTTCGGTTCTTGCGGCTGGTTCGTTTCGTGCTTTCTCACGTTCAAAGATACCTTACATTTAGTTGCACTTTGGCGGTTGTAGTGTATCTTTATGCCTGTTTATCTTATGCCTGAGAAGTATAACTTCTAACGCACGGGCATAAATATATGCACCCAATTTTTTGTTCTCCGCAGAGGATAAAACGCCACACTCTTCTGTCTTGGCATATCACTCGTACCACGTCTACTTTCACATATCTTCTCATTTATGTTCTTCGGTTATTGATGCTTTTAGCTAGGCCGTTTATCTGTCCCTGTCCGAGCAACGAAATTTCCAAGCCTGTTTCACATAAGTTTTACGATAACAACCAAAGCTTAGCTTCACTTTTGTGAGGGATGGGAATAAATCTTGTAATCTTTATTTAACCCACTCTCAGACCAACAAATTTGATAACGTAATATTAAATATTAATAAAAAGTAAACACTTTGTTCAATCCACTTTTTACTGATAAATAAAAACAATAGGACAGACGAGTGTGACGCTCCATCTTCTCTGCCTAACCCCGTAAAGAGGCGGCGTGATGGTAATTAAATAAATAAATCTCATTTGTGTTTTTTCTTGTATTATTATGTATTGTTTTTAGTAATAAAAATTCTGCTATTATTTTCACTTATTTATCACATGTACAAAATATTGAAGCCTACTCCGTTGCACATAAATAACATTTTTTTAAAACTATTAACCCATATAATAACCCTTATTCACAAATGAAACAAGGTACGCAAATTAAAGATATGTGCAACTTCCAAAAATTTGATGGATTTAGTAGTCTATCGTGGGTGGATTTGGTGAACGTTACATTGTGTGCCAGCCGTATGGTAGGTCGTAAGCCCTATGAACACCCGTCAAAGTCTACAATATCTACTTTCCCATAAAAAAATAGTTTCGTCTCTGTGAGACATCTATAAAATATCTTCGATAAAATTTTAGAACATTATAACAAAATCTAAATTCCAAATAACACTTGCCACCGACTGCTTGTAATAATAATATTGCGAGAGAAGTATATTGCTAGCAATTCAAAAAATAATAAACATATCATTATATCAAATATTGTTAGATATTCTCTAAATGCTTTTGTTAAGACGACGTGAAAGAGACATCTGCAATCTGCAGATATCTCTTTAGTTGTCAGTTATTGCGGCTGGTTCATTTTACGCTCTCTCATTTTCTGCTTGTAATAATAATATTCCAAGAGAAGTATATTGCTGGCAATTTATAAAATAATAAAAATACCATACATACATAATATAGTACACGGTCATATTAATAGATATTCTATAAACGATTTCGTTATTGTGACGACAAAACATTACGAATTTTACAATTTTTAATATTTTTTTCCATCTAGCCTAGTTGAGATCGCCTCGCTGTTGGGCGCCAGGATGTAAAAAGCCTTAGCGCGTCTGCTATGTTTTTCTAAAATAATTTATGCGAATTGTCTCGCTGGAGAGCGTCGCAATTTAGAAACATAAACACTTGTTTTGCGTCACTTCTTGCGTCATAAATGGAAGAAAGCAATACGCATCCTCCCCGCGTTACACGAATCTGCGTTCTAGAAATAAATAGCGAAAGGGAAGTTTGTCATGCTAAGACAGGGAATGGCGGGAAAAGGAATGACATCATATTATGCAGGACACGCATTTACATTTTTTTTTAAATAACAAAATCGATTCTTACAATAAAAAAACTAGAGACTGTCAGGTATTATTCACTGGAATTTGAGAACATTCATTTAAAAACAAAGTCACAAAAAAATTTCAAAAATAGACACTCATTTGGCTAAATATTTTTTCAATTAATAATACTTAACTTGACTAGAAAAATCAAAATAGTATTGTTTGTGGTTTTAATTCTTTCTTTTATCTGTGTGAAATAATAAAATTAACTGTTTTTCTCAAACTATCAAACAAATCAAGTTGGAAACAATTGAATATTGCGTTGTCATTGGAAATACACAAATGCTGAAAGCTTCAGCGATCTAGCTAGTCGAAAAGTTGTTGATATTTCGATTAAGAGATTTGGAGACAAACAAACAGACAAGTGAAGCTAAATAAAAGTGTAATAATAGCAGCATAAACAAAAGTTATGTCAAGAACAACATTAGCAGTAGACACAAGACATTGGATATAAAGCCCGAAATTTTCTTTGACGTCTGACTTATCAGCAGCTTTCGGTATTAATCGGTTTCACCGCGTATAAAAAATTAGTAGAAATTATTAATTAGTGAATAAAATTCTGTCTAAATAGTAAATATGCATTTCCTTAATATTTACCTTTTTTGCCATTACTATCTGCCTTCATTAATTTAAGTTCATAAATTTACGGACACAATACTTGGATGATAAATTACAGTGAGAGAAATAGGTTGGGAGTATTCCGGTCACTGATGCCTGATAATACTAATCACCAAGCGCCTAGCATAATCTATAGAAAACACGTATTTGTGAATTTATATATTTTTATCGCTCTCTCGTGCAAGAATTAAAGTGAGATAAGAGACACTGATCAATAATCGAAAGAGCCACATTTATTGGAGTGGCCATATTTTCAGGTTCAATTCATACCTCAGAAATGTATTTGGAGAAGAAGACTACGAGATAGGCCCAAACAAAAATAAATACATTTAAAAAAAGGATGACCACGGCAAATGCATCAACCAAAACTCTGTTCTGTTATATAAAACAATAAAACTTTGAAAGTAAAACAAACTAGTGGAGGAAATAGGAAACGAAAGAAACTTGCGTACCTTAAATACACCTACCCGCTTTTTTGCAAAAATAATGTGCACAACCAGGTGGCTTTAAGGTTTATCGAAACGTAATGAATTATGAGCTGGCTTAAATTTTTGCAAAAGTAACTTTTAAAAAATATGATTGGTCTTCAAGTTTCAATCAATTTAATGATATGAACTTTTAAATAATAGTGTATCAAAATAAGAGTATTATACAAATCACGGATAATTTCTAATTCTAAGTGACCAGCATTGTATACATATTTGACACCACAGTGTAACGAAGGAATAGTAAAATAATATTGTCTTAACTTATGAGAGTTACTCATATCGATACTCGGTGTCTGCAAAATATTGGAATTTTAAAAAAATGGTGGCCCCTGGTAAAGTTTACCTTTACCGGGGTGGTGTAGCGGTTTTTAATAAATAAAATACATGCGGTTTTTCATCGAGATTTGTTAGTAGAGATAATCGTTCATTCGCAGGAATTATAATGTAACGAGATGCTGGAGATTTGGCCGGTAGATGAACAGAGAAATAGACACGAACATTGCAGTAAATATGAACAACAAATAAGGAGAAATCCTACCTTTTCAATTCTGGATGTTGGATAAGAAATGGAAATGCCTCTTTCTTCCTTTTCTCTTTATTCTTGGTCCAACTGCAACTCGAGATGACACAATCCACGGCTGCCGTATATTCCAATACAAGTGCTTATGCGGGTTATAAGATAATATTTCCTGAACAATGGTCCAAAAAACGAACTTTTAAGAGATGCGGTACAACGCGGTTTCTTCACCCAAGTCAGGCAATTAACAGGTAACAGGTGATAATGCGGTAGGAATTAAAAATGCGATCGAGTCCATACAGGACCAGAGATGTCGCTAGGTGTATTGAAAAAAAGGCGGAGGATGGAGTGGGAATGAATTAGAGATAAAGATAGGATTATAGGGATAGGATTGGTAGGCCTTCATCTTACTGAAGCTCCATTCACCACAATCATCGCCTCCATTTCTCCATATTTAACACTGGCCAAACCACGGGGTAAATAGAAGAACACAATGTAAAAGAGAGATTCAAAACATCACTTTGACCCACTAAATCGTATTTCATGCAAAAAACCCTGTCAAATACAGGAAATCGTGTTCCATAAAACCGTGTATAAAAAGTCATAACTTTACAAGGTCCCAAATGTTTTCCTTGGGGTACCCCTTTTCATCTTTCACAACTCGAGAGAACAAATTGGAGAAATTGTCGTAGATTTTTATACAATACAAAAGGGAACGGCGCGGCCTCGTATCTCAGGGGATGGATTGAAATGCATTGTGTTTTTGGGGCTATCGTATAATATTTTTGACAATGGCGAATGGCGAATTCGCGCATGCCGATAGAGCACTTTTCGCAGTTCAGTTGAGATGTTTAGAAATATATTTAAATTATATTAAGCTTATCCGGAATAATGTCTAGAAATTTGTGAAAAAAATATCACGCACAAAAAACACAGTTAATGTTCTCGTGCTGTACAAGACAAATCTTGAAAATAGTACCGAGATTCACGTATCTTAGATCTCCGATAACAGATAAGAATAATAATTGCTGTTGTTTCCGCCTCCAAAATCAGATAAAATGCAGATTACTGTCCAAAATTGCAAAAATATTAGTGCGCAAAAATACCAGTGTTTCATACGCAGCTGAGACATGACTGAGTAATGACCAGTGAATGAACACCCACTGCATTCCAGGATCGTTTCATGAGCAAATGCTCCCATATCGGTCTTACTCATCGACAGATTGACAATTTTTTACTCTAAATGCCATCTCCGTGTTGCGCTGTGCATAGGGCAACGCAACCCGGACAGGCCTGCAAAAGTCCACTCACTATACCTCTCCTACAAGACTCATTTATTAACAAGTAACAAAAGAAAATATATCATGTAATAAGAAATAAAATCAAAGTCACCAAAATAAATATCAAAAATGCTGAAACATAAAATAAATAAAGGATGCAGTATTAAAGAAAGAAAACAAAATATGTAGTAGTAAAATATAACAGATACAAACTGAAAGTATAAATAATAATTAAGATAAAAAACAAACTAATTAAATTTAATCACATATTAGAAGGGTGGGAAAGTACAGTGAGGGGATGTCAAGGTTGGGGTCCCTCCCTAATTGGAAAGGACAAAAACAAATGATGTACTTACTAATGGCGGCCCTCGTAACCTAGTGGGCATGACACTGGCTTCTCACACCGAGGGTTCCGGGTTAGATTCCCGGTGAGGTCACAATTAATCCATGTGACGTGCTCAAGCCTGGGTGTTTTGTATTGTGTTTCTCTTCTGTAATTGGGCCTCTTGGTCTGTTGAAGCGTTAATTGAAATTAAAAAAAAAAAGAGAAATTGGCGAGCACTGGACGTTTTTGAAAAGATAATTTTGAGAAGTATCTTTGGCCAATAAGGCGAAGTAGCCTAGGATGACCAATACTAAGAAGAAGTGATAATGTTTCGAGAGACATACGAATCTGTCTTAGAGATCCAGAACTGGAAAGACCTGAAACAAAACCGAGACCAGTGGGGGAAGATTCTTGGGGACCGGTGGGCCAAGACCCACCAGGGGTAGTAGAGCCTACAATGATGTTAAACATGGTTTAAGGTAAGGATTTAACTGGATTATAAAAGTTAGTTTTTCTTTAAAAGGGCCTAGATATATGAAATAATTTAGCAGCTAAAGAGATACGACAAAGACAAGAGAATGACAAAATCATGTGGAGGCCTTCTTACAAAATTTATTACAAAACGTTTGATGTTTATGTGTACTGAATAATATACGGAGAGTATGTAGTCACCATGGTATCGTCTCGATGATAATACATTAATTCACTATCATCAATCAGATTCCCTAATTAATCTATTAATGAAAATTAGTTAATGAGCTCACCCAAAGATAGCGCTAGTTTTGTGCGCTGGGTAATATTAAGACTAAAAAGTAGAAAATTATATAAGGTACATGAAAAAAAACACGCTTATATCAATACAAGCGCGGGCGCTATACTAATACCGTAAGCGCCCACCTTTCGTTTCAGTGAGGCAAACGTTTTTTGGCCGAATTTTTTTTTTTACTTTTTAGTACATTTAAATAAGCGTAGTTTTTAAAAAAAATCATTTAATGTTTTTTATTAAAAAAGCAAACCAATTAAAGTCAAACGTTCTATAGATAAGTAAGTAATATTGAAATAAAAATGCAAGCTTTGAAGTCACCTATCTCTATAACTATTTATGTTAAGATATTAACGCTAAAATATTTAAGCAGGAATGTTTCTGTAAGGTATTGCGCACCGGCTCGGTTACACCCTGTAGATGGATAGCTGCTGCGATAGAAACACATGAGACCATAAATACTAGGGCGACACTGCGAGACTTCTCAGTCAGCTCTCGGGGGCGCGAGTTATAACCCTATTATCTCTAAATACAGCAGCTTGTACTTTTTCTAGGCCACACAAAATATCGCCTCGCATTTGCCGGCGTATGTTTCCATTCGTGAAATTTACCAGCCGCCGCGTCCGCTCTCTGTCCCGCTTCCAGCATCCGAGGCTTCTCCGACACATCTGAGAGCCCCGCCAAACTTTCAATCCCACATTTTCGCTCTGAAAACTTTGCCATATTTCGAGGACCCATCTATGTACACCCTACACGCTTGCAATACACGGGTTCTCATAAATACTCGTGTGTCTTGTTTGCTATGTTGTTAAAGGCGCGCGTGTACGGTCGACACTCTGATCTCGAAACTGAGAGATGTTTTTAGTTGAGTTAAATTGCAGTACCATTTTTTTTTTTTTTTTTTTTTTCAATTTATTTTACGATAATATGTACATGACAAACAAAATGTTTAAGGCATACATATTAGGAAGTATATATCAAAAATGAAAATATTTAATAAATTAAAAATAACATAAAATCTGGTCAAAGGTGTAGGAGAATCCCGCTTCGGAAAACCCCCTCAGACACATGGAATATATCAATACCCAAAGCAATTTTGTTCAGCATAGCTGTGGCTCTTCCAACAGGCATAACCATCGGCAGGTTGGTCCTGTATATTGGAATGTGAAACAATCTATGCTGACGATGTCTAGTGTAATTATCAGGAACATACAAACCAATGCTCTGCATAATTTCAGGATTATCGATCATACCGCGCAACAATCGATAAAAATGTGTAATCAAATACACATTCCTTCTAGTCTCTAAACTATTGTAGCCAAGCATACCCTGGAGAAACTCGGTTGGGTAAAGCCAAGGATAATGCCCGTACTCTCTCATGTAGAGATATCTCAGAAAATTCTTTTGGACTTTCTCCACCATAAGAGAGTACTTGCCCTCATGTGGCCCCCAGATCATCGAGCCACTCTCGAGTCTACTCCGCACCAAGGAGTTGTAAAGAGTTCTGAGTACGCGGGTATTCTCGAAAACCCTGGCAGTACGCAGAACAAATCCTAACATTCTCAAAGCATTACCACTGATCGTCTCTATGCAAGCGCGGATCCAGGGGGGGGGTCATGGTGGTCACCCCCCCCCCTGGGCTGGGTCCAGGACCTAGGTGGACCCCTAATTAAAATACTCATACTCACATTCAGTCACTTACTAACTTTTTTATTTTTCAGGTACTACTGTATCTTTAAGCAGAATACTGCAATCGAACTCGATTGATTTAAAAAAAGCTGTGGACGCTATTAATGATACTATAAGTGTTCTACAAAATAAATGAGAAAATTCGGACGTAATTTACCGACAGTTTTTTGAAGAGGCTAAAGAAGTAGCTGAGCAGCTAGATGTATAAATTAAATCTCCCAGAATAGTGTCAAGACAAATACATAGGACCAATAACCAACCTGCTCAATCTGCTGAAGAGTATTTCCGCAGAGCCATATACACTAGGCTGTCCCGATAAAAAAATTTTTGACTTATCTTAACACAAGACCTCTCAAAACTTGCGTAATTGAGTGTAAATTACGAAAATAATTTTAAAAATAAAATAAAACTATATCTTTAGGGTTTTACCGATCTACAAAATTTTGAAAAATTGTCATTTTTATGGTGATATTTCGCTATCCTCAATTTTGGCTCCTGAACTAAATACAAAAAAATATTGACTTTTTATTCTATTTAGGTGTAAATCATACATGACGTTTTGATTTGCATGCAACAACACGTTACCAGCAACTTCGAATTTGTTAGGTTTCAACCTGCAAATACCCTCAAGTTTGAACTTGTTTTGAGGACTTTCTTGACTTGACTCGCGAGTGTTTTCTTCGTAGCCAAAATAATTTTTATGCCATAAAAGTACCACGGCGATTGTTACAGTAGTAAAAGCGGACTTTGTGATTTTTAAATTAGAAGTTAGAGGTCGTAGTCAGACTACTTATGCTATGTTCAGACCATACTAAAAACTTGACAATCAGCAGCTACCAACTATAGGGACGTCATTTAATTTATTTTATTTGTCAAGAACGACCTGAAATTCACGTATAATTAAAAAGATCCATCCAAATCAGATATATATGTGATTGTTTCCGAAGAGATCAACAATATTTGGACCAAAACTTCGATTAAGGAACGAGTTATTTAATTACTGAAATGCAATTTCGAAAAGCATCTCAATTTGAAAAGATAGTGAAAAAAATCTGTGATAGATACGGTTTATCCACGAAATCTGCTGCTGTTGCTTCTGCGGTTTTGACTGACGTCGGCTTGGTTTCTACCGAAGATTTAACTCTGGTTATTGATAAAAATAAGATCTACAGAGGTGTATCTAAAGCCCGGAAGCTTCAAAAGATATTGGAGGTATTGTTATAAAAAGCATTTACTACGATGGACGAAAAGACCATCGTAAAGAAGTTTGGAAGACCACATCTCAATTTTAGCACAGCCTGGATACATTTATTTGGGACACACAATACCGAAAGATGTGGCACTGCAAAAGGAATTCTTACTTCGATCACAACTTTAGTAGAGGGTCGAGGTTGGAATTAAAATGACGTGATTTGCGTTGAATGTGACGGAACTGCTACTAAAAC
>JADDOH010010492.1:0-108348 GCA_016648135.1 Agrypnia vestita
TGTCGATGAGCTTGGTTTATTATGATCGATATTACAGAAGTATACCTCTTTCCACTTAAGAAACACAATCGAATTAGTATGTGTAAGCCGTGCGTACAAGGAAAATTATTTCGTTGTGTTGGTGTTTATACCCGTAAACACCAACACCACGAAACGATGTGCGTCGTACGCATGACTATGGCCCGAATTCAGAGTCATTGATTTAAAAGTTAAGATATGCCTTAAAAGCGTAATTTTCAGTACAAAATAACAAACACTTTTAAGGCATACCTTAACTCTCAATTGACTCTGAATTCGGACCTAACACAAATTTATAAATCATCGGTAAAATTAATAAACAAGGAATTTGGTTTCCCTATGAATTTTCACTAACCACGCTAGAGCAGCAAAGAATTGTTTGATATTTTCTTGACCCGATACGAAACTGAACCATTTTAAAGGCGAATTGTAACTTGCGATGAGATGTTGGTACCTACTGTACAGTAATCATACGTGAAAGAGGCTGGTCTTCTTCGTAGAAGATAGCTGTCCTTACCCCTAAACCATCACTCAAAATAAAGAATATTATTCTCTATGTATAGTGAGATGTCAACGGAATGAAACATTTTGAGTTGCTAAAACCCAGTGCGACAATCACTATAGCAGTACTGCCAACAATTAGAGAAAATGAAAAAAAAAACTCAGAAGAAAAAAAAATCAATTTTGGTGAATAATAAACCAATAATACTTTAATAAGATTACGCGCGGCATCGTTCTTCAAAATTGACTCAGGAAAAGATAATACAGATTTGATTTCAACTTCTATCGCCTCTGTAGTGTGTGTAGTGAACCCCGTTAATCGGTTAGTGCTCCCTACGATTGTCATTCATTTCGATACATAGAACTCTCGCTGCGTGATAAAAAAATATTACTTTAAGTCTTACAAATAATCAAGCACAAATATTTTTTTTGAAAAATCACCCGAAAGATTTTAAAATATGATTAAATTAAATTGTTTTGTAAATTATTTTTTAAAGTATTTTTCCTTTTTGTAAATGATTTTTAAGAGTTGATTAAAATTTTGATTTCTTTCCGTTTCACTGAATATATTTTATGTATTTAAATAAAATAGAAAATACTTTAAATATATACCTTATAACTTATAGTGCGTGTCTCATTTAATTTTTTTTATGTATAAAATAAAAATAATATAAATGTCAAGACCATTTGGTACATGTAGCCAGAACCGCGGCTAGTGTGTTATTGTAATTCCAGCCGCGTGAGACAAATGCCGGAGCATCTCCTTAGAGAGTGCGCCATCTGTAGTTATGTTTAGTGGGGCCACCACTAAGGGAGATGGGCGTTCTGCGAGAAATTCCGAACTCTTTCGTGGGGTGAACAGTGAAGCTTTCATTCGGGTGTGGGTCGTGCGTTGGGAAATTCTCAGGAGGGCTCCCCTTAGAGTGTGACTGCTGTGCTCATTTCACTTTTCTCTCAGTTCCATCTAGTTTTTCTCGTATTTCGAGATTTGATTCCTACCGGCAGCGATTTTCCGGACTGTGATGTCCTTTATTATCTAATATTCTTATTATTTTCAAACTAATTCAATGAAATGGTAAACTAACACGAAAGAGGACTTATTTCGGTTTTCGCTAGCGAGACACTACCGGTACAGCTCACTGTAATAGCAATGCTCCTGGATGGTCCAATACACATGAAAACTTACAAGACGGCAAGTTCGCCATTATTATATCCACACATATTGTGTATTTATGCCTGAGCTACTTTATACACACAATTACAGCTACCCATGGGGTGTGTATTTCTGATTATAGGAGGTAACAAAACAATACAACTAACGGGCTTTACACAAACCCCTAACTTTTAAGTATATTTGATATACACGTACAAAGGTTATAAGACTATTATTATTAAAATGTGCCTTTCTTAATTTTGTTCTTTCTAGAATATGTAGGTGTGTATTATAGTTTTTAGTAATTTTTCATTCGTTACCACTGTATCAAAAAACAAAGAATGTTTTGACTGTGATTGAATTTCGAGAAGAATTATTATAAAACATTTTTGTTCGTACACATATTTTAATTAAGCCTTATTACGTATTTTAGAGAAAAACTTGATATAAGACCCGGTCTATTTTCGGTAAGACATGGTACAGTAGCCGGCAAACATCTTGAAATTTTACGACGTAGTGGGGGGAAGTTTGCGAATGTACCATTTCACTAAGGAGACCCAAATTTTTTCTTCTGCACATTCCCCCACTACGCCAAAAAATTTCAAGAAGTTTGCCGGCAACTGTAGGTTTCTTTCATTTAGTAGTATTCAGTAAAGATGACAGTTAAGTGCATTACCGGTCATAAATATTTGACCACATAAAATATATGAATATACTCGTATGAAAAATTAGCAATATTGTAATTGAAATTAGTATCGGTGTAATGAAAGCTAAGAGTTCGCTCAAATTCATTTATTTGCAGATAATTGGACGTGTTTGGACGTGGGTCATAAAAATAGCAATGAGAAAGATGGACACCCTGAGGGGTGTATAACGTAAAATTTGAAAATGTTACTTTGATAATTCATGTTCATGATTATAAACGGCTCTCCTAGGAAAGCGACGAATCTCATTATGATTTCAAATACCTTAGCTGATGCAGAAGGAACAGCACAGGTCTGTAATTTTCAACGTATGACTTAGAGCAATACCATGTAGATTGGTGTTGCTTAGAGTCGTTCCATATCCTTTTGACATCTTTCATGTTTCCGGGAAGAGCTGTATTATCGGAAAGATTATACAAAAAAAAATTATCGGTTTCACACAGCCTTATGAGAAGAATGTAGGAATGAAATCTAGACGAAAAGAATGAGCACTACTTAATTTTTTAATAGAGTCGGCCACATCTTTCTCATTGATAGTTTGAACATCCATAGACTTCGCACTAATCCTTTTTCAGCATTGTAAGTATGGATGGGTTGAACTCTTTTCGTTTTGACAGAAGGAGAAACAGTGGAAGATTACTTGTTTAAATCATATTCAGACGTCATCAATTTCAAATACAATAAACATAATGTATAACGATTTTTTTCTTTGTATGTTGCTAAATACCTTGTTTAACAATGGTATACAACTAATTTTTTCCTTATAATTAATTAAGCTCATTTTATTTCATTTTACGTGTTCTTTTTTTTCTGTACGGTTTTACTATGTTTGAAACTTTGATAGTGAATTACATAGTCTCTTCCTACCATTTTCTTTTTCGCCGGGGGCCACATAAGAGCAGATAGATATTTTACTGCACGGTCCATAGATGAGTTCCGCTTAGAGCGAGTGGCTACTTAATTTTATTTCCGTAGACGAAGCCTCATTTTTAAACCGTATCTGGGCATGAAACATTCGGCGCAACGAATTCGTGCTGAATTCATTGCATTTTATGGTAATTGGATTTGCCAGGTTAAAGTTTTTGACAGTAATAATATCATTTATATTATTTCATCAGAATTGACGTATAATCGGGGACAAACAGACAGCATCTGCAGTGAAATAATACCACATTGTCAACAATATTATGTTTTAAAATATAGATTTTAATTTAATCAAATTATAAATTTTTCTGGTGAAAGAGCAATCAATTGACGACCTATTTGGTCACAAAACTTTGTTCTGATTTATACCTGTTCGAGGTATACGAAAAATTTTGTGGAAGTGTGTAGATATTGTGAATACGAATTCATTATTAACGAAGTATTAAGGTGTGATCCAAAGGTCGCGGACCTCACTCCAGACCAGCAAGCTAGTCCTATTTTCATAGCACAAGCATTTTGCTTAGTTTGAAAATAGTAAGAATATTGATGCGACATGTATTCCGTGTTCGCATCATGACTCTATTTAAAAAAAATCATATTTTAGTAGTCAAAATACGTGGAACCTAAAGTATCGTAGTAAGCGTTAAAATCTCATTCAAGAGAGTTTTATTTTAATATTTCTCATCGTGGTTTAGAGAATTAATTCAAATTAAAACTACGTTTATCAATACTAATTAATATATGCTTGATATATATTTATATTCTAAAAATATGAAATATATATATAAAACAAGGACTATAATGATCAAGTTTTGTAAGATTGAAAAAATATTATCGTGTTTTTTAATACAAAATTACGTTTTAAATAGTAATAATACCATAAATGAAGTCATAAATCCAATGAATATCTATGCATTACAATATAACGTTTATTTATTTAAGCACACACAGAGAGCATAGAGTTATTTACGTTTAATTTTTCAGTGAATTACATTGTTGTTTTTAGTTTTATGTAAAAAATATTTACTGTCTCCTTAATTAGACCGATGTTTGTAGTAACAGAGTCGGGTTAATCCGCTGTATCCAGTGGTGGAATCTTAACAATGACGATTTTCTCTAAATAAAGTATCTTTTTTATAAGAATATAATACTATTTGCAATCAGTTGTTCATACACTAATGAAGCATTTTAAAAGCATGATACCTCGCTTAAAAAAAGTTTTTAGATCTAGTTTTGAATGGTTTGTTATATTCTTTAGGCGAGATTTATTTTTATAAGCTTTGATTCGATCATAAAATATTATAGTGTATGTGTGAATGTGTGTCCATCGCTGGGGAGTTTTCTGAAACACTGAAAAATTAATCACCGGTGTCGGTCGTATATTAGAATTTTCCTTCACTAGGGAATTTACTAAAACAATGCGAACTTTATTAATGGTCGCGGACTTTAAAATGATTGATGACTAAATATTTTATTAGAAATATTGTGGATTTCATTAATTGCAAAGCAGTTTAAATATTATGTCTATATTATTTTATGTTAAGAACAAACCTAATGCATACATTGGCGAATTTTTCATAGTCGCTTAATTCACAGTTATGTGAATTTACAAAATATAGCCTAAATTTACTGTTATAGTTCAAAAATTATTTGCCGAATCGATTGTGCTCGGCTATCTCGGGTTTCTAGGCTCGAGGTCTAGCATTAGTGATAAAAATCTTATCTAAACTAAAACATCATTTATATATCCGTCCTCAATTGTAGTTCACGCTGAGTTAATAATGACATTTAAGGATCCATGTATCGACACAAGGAGGCTCTCAAAATGTCCAGTGAGCTGTAAATTTGCCCCTCAGAACATCTTTTGATTTTACGCATTTTAAATTCCCACTTTTTTTAAAGATGCACTAAAGTAATTTCGTATTGAAAGTAGGTCCTTAAATATACGATTATCGTTTTAGATAGTAGGCGGTGCCGCAATGCAGAGCTCTGTTTCTCTCCCGCAGCCCGCCCCCCCCGACCTGTGGGTTTGGTGAGGAACGAAGCGGGGAGCGGAGAATTTCACGGCGCACAGAGAGCGAAATGACAAGAAAATGTGGAAACAATTAATGCCGCAGACATTTTTAGGAAACGTTCCAAATTTGGTTTTCTTTGTTAGATATCCATTTTCAAATGACGTGCACGGGACAAGAAAATAGAAAAAAGATAGCCTCGGCTAGCAGCGTTCTATTACTATCGCTTAGTAAAAACAAAAGTAGAGCCCAATAGTCAGACAAAACTGGTGATCAGAATATACCCCCACCCTGACCTATGGCCAGAATTTGGTCGAGAATCCAGGTGACGTTAAAGAATCAAATCAAGAATGATAACATCCATGAGGATCTTGGGACGAATCCATCGCTGTTAAAAATAGATAAGTCTCGGTTAAATTGGCTCGGACATATGCTCTGCGTGGGAAATGAAAGACTAACCGAGCAGATTATCTCGTTTGAAAGAAAAGAAGAAAAACGACACAGGAGAACACGGAAAAGCAAATGGACACTGCGAAAAAAGATGATCTTTCAATGGCGCGCGCTGAGTAATAGTTGCAACGCGGACAGAGAGCGGAGAGAGAGTCCAAGAGCTGTATTAGCGATAAGACCCCGACCAGAATTCGGCAAAGGGTATGAAGAAATAGAAATTAAATCATTGAAACTAGCACTCTCCAGATTAGGCACCACGCAATTTTTTTGTTTGTTTTCAAACATGAAAAAATAGCTCGGCGGAAAGCGGTTCACACCAAACGAGAAAGATACCACCCGAACAGAGACTGATATTTCACTGAGTTCTACAAAAAAATCATATTTTTGGATGACTGAAAAACGTTTGAACATTTCTGGACCAAGTGTATCGAGTTGAACGGAGAGTGTGTTGAGAAATAAATTTAAAAAAACATGCGTTTAATTGCATTTTCTTCCATACATGGGTACATATGGGCATGCTAGCTCGACATATATAAATATATATAAGTATATAGACATATATAAGTATATATAAGTATGTAGACATGTATAAGTATATATTATGCAACCTAACATTTGTCATGGTAATGAACCATTATGTGAGTAATATAATCATTTTAATTCTTCTTGATCTTGCGTCAAACGAGTTGCGGTGTGGTCCAGTCAAGGTTGCAGTGGAATTTCTGCCACAGCTTCCATTATAATTATTGTGTCATCGTGTATAGCCTCATCTTCATTGTCGGACTTATAATCCTTTTTGATTGGTTTTGAAAAGTGTTAGCAAAATTATTAGATTAAAGAGGAAATATATAAATACTCGAAAATATCTAACGTCTAAATATATTAGGTCCTTACATATGAAATTGGCGTTTTGCCGTACTGGCAAATTTGATCTCAAATATCTTCTCTTTGGTTAGGAATTCCAAATCCAAATTTATACAGCTATTTACTCATGTATTTGTGTTTTGAAAATTATAATTCATTTGTTTTTTCCTCAATTGTTTTTTTCTTTGCGTCACTCAGTTTACAAAATGAAAAACTTGAAATATCGCGTTATTTACGAGTACGAGTTCCACCGTGGCACCAGTGCTGCAGAAACGGCTCGAAGGATTAATGATGTGTATGGCGACGGTGCCGCAAAAGAAAACACAGTGCGTTTTTGGTTCCAACGTTTTCGTTCTGGAAATTTCGACCTGCAGAACAAGCCCCGTGGACGGCCGGAGACCAAAGTTGATAATGAAGAATTGAAGGCTATTGTGGAAGCGGAACCATCGCAAACCACATCCTAGTTAGCTGCAGGCTGCGGTGTTAGTGATAAAACTGTTTTAATCCACTTGAAGCAAATTGGTAAGGTGAAAAAGCTTGAAAGGTGGGTACCTCACGAATTGAGTGAAGCAAATCAACAAACGCGCGTTGACTGCTGCGTTGCATTACTCAACCGGCACAATAATGAAGGGATTTTAAATCGAATCATTACCTGTGATGAAAAGTGGATCCTGTACGATAATCGGAAGCGCTCATCGCAATGGCTGAACCCTGCCGAACCAGCCAAACCATGCCCCAAGCGAAAATTGACTCCAAAAAAGTTACTTGTGAGCGTTTGGTGGACTAGTGCTGGTGTCGTTCACTACAGCTTTCTTAAATCTGGCCAGACGATTACGGCAGATGTCTATTGTCAGCAACTGCAAACCATGATGGAAAAGCTAGCTGCTAACAACCGAGGCTGGTTAATCGCTCTAGGCCACTGCTGCTTCATGATAACGCTAGACCACACACTGCACAACAGACGGCTACCAAATTAGAGGAGCTTCAATTGGAATGTCTAAGACATCCACCGTACTCTCCGGACCTTGCCCCAACAGATTACCATTTTTTTCGAAATTTGGATAACTTCTTGCAAAGGAAAAAATTCAACTGCGATGGGGCAGTCTAAACCGCCTTCAAAGATTTTATTGATTCCCGTCCGAATGGTTTTTTTAGTAAAGGGATCGATGAACTACCTATGAGATGGCAAAAGTGCATAGATAGCAATGGTACATACTTTGATTAAATAAATATATTATAATAAAAAAAAATCGGCTTTATGTTCCTCCCATACTAAACGCCAATTTCATATGTAAGGACCTAATATTTACCTCGGCGTGCCTCGAGGGTGAAAAGTATGCTCCCTAATTTAATGTTTTATCAACCGTCTGATTTTAATTGCACCCTTATAAAATGCATCCAAATGTATGGGAACAAGTGCATTTGTATACACATATATACCCTCTGCGCTTACCAGCTGTGCCGGTCTTTGAAGTTCATTTTTATACCGGTTGTCGTGCGTTTGATTACTCTCCATTTTTTTTTAAATGGCATGAAAAAGTACACTCCTTATATTTTTCTTGAAAGGCACCCTCTATTGAAATATATATTAAATTTTGTAAATCGCAGGTTCCTTACTAATAAAATTGTATTCGACTTGTTAGCCTCGCTTGAATTTATTTTTATCAAATACAATCACGCAATATTAAAAAAAAACTTTGTATTCAGTTTGTAAGCCTTGTATTTAATGAACTTTTTAAAAGTATACAGGATTATATGGGAAACATTAATTACCTCGCAGGATTATGTTCTTACCTTGATTATCAGTCTAAAATGTTCAAGCGGCCATGACCAATAGTTTTGGAGTTACGCAATATCAAATTTTGCATTTATTTCAATTTGTTCAATATTTTTTACAAAACGTTTAACTATCATTACAGTCACTTATATCGATCACGGAACATTAATTCCTTTCAATACAAGTTAAAAAAATTATAAAAACCCTGCAGAAATTCCAATTGGAATTCGAAGGTTTTTATTATTTTATTTGTCTCGTACGCACGGCATACACATACTAATACGATTATGTTTCTTAAATGGAAAAGCCTATATCTTAAAAAGGCGATTCTTTTAAACGAATCTTCAAAAAATAGTGTTTCAATTCATAATTAAATTCTGTTTTACTTATTAACATAAAAAAATATTATTTTTTTTTATTCAATCACATATTCACTATTATTAAGTTTCGCTTATTCCCATTTAGATGACAACTTATATTTTATGTATGTATCATTAAACATACAAAATTATTAAATATTAATATGTATATAAATATATAAAGTTTACTAAATAAATAATGCTTCGTAGCTTACTACGAGTATAATACACGGCTAATAATAATAACAAATAATAAAACATTTTTAATTACCTAGTGATCCAGTCGCGAATCGCCGGGAACAAGGAAGAAATGGGGTTGTGGAAGGATAAAACGACAAATGGAGGGTGGAGATGCACGGAACGATTGTGGACTGTAATTTAGGGGGAAGGGAATAAAAAAGTTCCTTTCTCCAGGTCTGAAACGATCCGCTGGTCGACGAATTCGATAATCATAGCACTGCTCTTGCAGTATGACAAATCAACATACTGTAGCGATGGATGTCAAATTCTTTCGAAAGGGTCGACTTTTGAAAAACGGTTCGATATGTATGGCGACAAAACGACACTTACGAGAGGTAGATTTCGACTGTGTGAGGTATAGGCGAAGGACAAAGTGGAAAGGGAGGAGGGTCGTGTCGTAAATGCCAGATCCAAAGCTCGCTCGTATCAAACGCCTTAAGAAGGAAATACCATATGCCTACCATATTTTTAGTTTACAGAGACATCGAATGTGTAAGTTATAAAAACAATAAATTTATTTACGTCTGCGTTTGTTGTACACTTCAAACATTGTACACCAGATGATAAGAAAATATCCCAAATTTTTATTTTATTTTCATTCAATTTCCTACTCCATCCCTCAACTTTATAAAAATACGTTCCGTAAACTGAACAGGCCGCGGAAATTAATTCAATACACATTTTAAAAAAACCTGACGGTTTTTCAATACTACTACAATAGGCTTTATTGGTCGGGTTACGGCTATAATTTATTTTTAATAATAACTTAAAGCTATTTTGATTGATGTTGTTTGTTCTACAAATTTTACAAATCATGATTCATGGGCCATGAATCAATCTTTTGTAGTTCGTGGAGGTCGACGATATTACGATTTTTCATTTGGCCTGTACTATTGTGTATACGGAAAATCGCCTTCAACTCTTTAAAAATGTTAATTTTCACAATTTTCATATTTTTTTAAAATTCTTATTACATCACCAGATTGATCCGACCTTCTTTTGTTTTTTTAAACGCACTGTAAATATGTAGTTGTATAAAACTATAATTTGATAACAGGGTAGCTATGATTTTTTTATTTACGTCTTTGACACACGCGACCTCGGTACATTTGAGCTCAGTAGTGAACCAGTTTTATTCGTTATTACTTTCATTTTTTCGAATTCGAAATACCTAGTCTAGGCATTATAGAATATTGTATTTTGTTAAATTATGTAGTTTCGAAATCTGAAATTTGTGGTTTTAAGTAAAGACTGGTTGGAAATGTATAAATATAACTGCAATATAATGGTTGGACACTAAAGAAAATTGAGTTATAATGATAACTTTACTATCAAGGCTTATTAAGGGAAATAATTAATAGTAGGTTTTAGAGTTAGATTAAGTTATGTTGATTCATTTTTATGAAATCATTTTATACATATACTATTATGGTTATAAAATATAAAATACATATTTTTATTATTTCTCCTGTATCAACCTATCACCGTTAAATTGTCATATGGCCATTTAATTTTGTTTTCGAAATTTAATACTGTCGAAAGAGTCTAAAAACAATAGGAACTTCATTGAAGTCTTCCGAACATTCTAGTAGAATAATAGAATAAAAATAAAAAACTATGCCAGAAATATAGAGAACATCGGATCTTAATAAATATGCTGCGGCATCGCGCCAAACACAGTCGTTTTTGACAGCGAATAAAAACCATAGAAATAGCGAAACAGGCAGTGACGAGGGATTTCAATGCGGATCTTTGACCAGCAATTACTACCTACCGATATGTAGAAAGTATACGATAGCGATCAGAGCGAATTCAAACAATGTGTAGAAAGTGTACGATAGCGATCAGAGCGAATTCAAACAACGTGAATTAGAACTTCTGGATACAAGTGGAAGATTCTCGAGTGACAAGTGCGAATTACAGAATAATTGATAATTCATTAATGAATTTAAATTGTATGATTTTTCTTACACTACCATATTCTGCAACAATATTTTAGACATAGGCATTTCGAACATTCCTTAATTAAAACTAATTAACTAAAAATATATATTCCGCCTTACTGTTAAGATAACAATATAACGTAACAATCATGTCTAGACTGTTATTACATAACAATAATACAATGCTAGAAGCGCCGATAGCATAAGACTTCAAAAGAAAAATAAAAACAATTCACAAAATTGTCTAATGTACAAAAGGCCTTAAAATCTTCGATAGCCTGCCGAAAACCATAAAAATCACAGTAAACATAAAGGAGTTTAAATTGGAGCTTATAATGAAAAACTTGATCGACTGTAGATTATATAATACGATAAATTTAAATGTAAATCATATATTAACCCATAAAACATATGTATGGAAATAAATAAATAATAAAATAACACTGTCGCTTTTGAAGTTCGACAGAAAACTTGAAAATACGTATAGAAGCTTCACCCTTATATTTAGTCTTAATAATATAACAATATCATTATACTGGGAATAAGACAGATTGTATATAATTTTTTAAGGCAGAGAGATAATTGTGATTGCGTAATTATCGTCTGAAAAGCGAGTTCTCCTCTATGTTTACAAGTAGGTGAAACATGTCAATCTCACCAAGACGCGTAACTCCATTAACCACATGATAAATGATCACTCATCGTCGTTCCTGACGGTGACAGGCCACCTTCTTGAAATCTCCACAAGGCAATAATTTCTAGAACCCGGCTTCGGATACGCGAACTGACTATGATGCATCATATAATAGTAATAGGTTCCGCAAAAACTATTAAAAAACAATTTAATACTAACATAAATAAATATTCAGAATATTTTGAGCATGCTCAAAATTTTCAAGAACACAATACTGTTTTTTTCCCCAGAGGGACATAATTAAACAAGATATATTATAGATGTACAATTACTTGATTTGCTCAATTTATTTTACATGACGGTGAATGTTTTTCGGTTGCAGCTTGTGTACATATTCCCCCAGTGAAGCCGAATGGGTTCTCATTTATTGTAGGATTGACTTTTGTGATTGAGTTTGGTCTCTTTTGACTACTTATTCTGTATTATTTATTTACTTAGCTGTATTGTATTATTGTATTGTATTATTAATTAAGTATATAATTAGATAAATAATATATTACCTTTTTTTTTTTTTTTTAAATTTAATGGCTTGTCACCCAGTAAAAGGATGTTATTGCCAAAAACTAGTCAATAGGTCATCGACATAAACATTACAGCTCAATGCAATTACTCTCTAAAAATCGTAGTAACACTTTCAATACTTCCCGTCGGCAGTCTGTAAGCAAGAGCTAGATATTTGTAGGGAAAGGGACATTAAGATCTGCAAGATCCTGGAGTAGGGACTGAGTACCGACATTTAAAATGCAATTGAAAAACAAGTGGTTCAAATCCTCTTCCTCTTGTCCACACTCACAGATTGAGGAGTTCAGAACACGAATTTTTGCAAGGTGTAAGCGGATAGAGCAATGACCCAGACGCATTCGGCAAACCATTGAAGTCTCCCTTTTGCTCAATCTGATCCTGTGAAACCAGGCTCGAGATGGGATAAGTGGCTGAATAGCGGCGTAGTGTCGAACTTTTGACATTTTAGTGAGGTCCCAATGAGACTGCCACTGAAGTGCGGCATCGTTTCTTGTAATATTGAAAAGATCGCTCACTGGAATAGTGGAAAATGTGGCATCCCCCTGTGAGATTGCATCTTTAGCCAGAGAGTCTACCTTTTCATTACCAGGGATGCCTACATGACTCGGAATCCAAGCCAAAACAATTTCAAATTTATCCAAGGAAAGGTCATGAATTATACTCCGAATTTCCATGCAGATCTGATCATCAGGGTGCCGAAAGGGGCTGGATTTAATTTTGAGCAGAGAACTTAAGGAATCTGAAAGAATAAGGCACTTCTTTGATTGTTTTGGTTTACATGATTTTAGCGCTTCTCGGATTGCCAAGCACTCAGCAGTAAAAATGGATGTCTCTTTTGGGAGTTGAAATATACCTTGGATACCATCATTTGGACAATAAAACGCAGCACCCGTGCAGCCGGTTGCCTGGAGTTTGGATCCGTCAGTGAAAATTTGAGTCCAGCCATACCATTCTTTATTTATTATTTCAGAAAATATTCTCCTAGGGTTAGGAGTGAATTTGTCAATTCCCAAGGAGATGACTTTAGGGGAAAAAATGTGATTAGAAAAATCTTTCTCATTTTCTAATAAATTAGATTATCTACCTATATGATTGAAAGTGGTTATCCCTCACCACACAAAAGAATCGTAATTCTTTTTGTTGAGGTATATACATACAAAAAAAATTAATTATAAATATTTTCAAGGTATCTTTGTAATAAAATAATATAAATATTATTAATTAAATAATTAAAAAAAAAAAAATGTCTCCTAGAGACTAAGCTACTTTTTTTATATGGGAATGTAAGTATGGAAGTCTTTTTGGGTATCCATAGGGCTTACGACCTATTCTATTAAGCTGGATTAAGTGATCGATCACTTTACACAATGTAACGTTCATCAATTCCACCCATGATAGACTATCACATCCATATTTTTTTTCTAAGTTGTATATCTGTTTAAGATGCACACCTCGTTCCATATGTATGTTGTATCTTTACTACCGCCATCTGCAGCTGAAAATTTTGTCATTCCCATAAACTAGTACAGATGTCGCCGTTTGCAATGGGATATCCATATTTTTGATTGGAGTTTTTAAAGCTATATTTCTTTATAAATGTAAACGATATTATATATAAAGTGTAGCTTTATCTCTATGAGACATCTATTAATATATCCTGATAAATAAATAATTCAAAATAAATACTAAGTTATCATATTATATTATGCAATCATGCGAGATGCCAGCGAATTTCACAATTTTTCTCGTAGATTCTCATCCATTTTTTATCACATTTTTATATAGAAAGGTATCAAATTAAAATTGTATCAATATTATCGTATATATCTTACATACTTATAAATAAATATATCTTTCTAAAACGACACAAACTATTATAAATTATTTAATCGATTAATAAAATACCAAACCAATGTTTTATAAATAAAGAAAATTGTTCCTCTTTGTAGGTTTTTTATGACCAGTTAGTTAGTCTTGTTAGTAATATAATTATTTGAATTGTATAAAATACTTATTATAGATTGTTACATATCGTCGGCGTCAGTGCAGGACCTTGTATCTACAATTTTTGGTTTAAACACGTTTTTGATGGAAATCGTTAAATTACCCATCCTGCCATCTAGTGACAAAAATTCAAGTTTCTAGTTAACATACTCGGTCCGTAAAATAGGATAATCTAAAAGCTTCTAAGTGCATAATGGGAAATTTGAATGCTTTTGGGAAAGTTTTAAGTGTCTCCTTTAAAAATAAGTCTCGTATATTTACGAGGTCCTGCACTGACGCCGACGATATGGAATTTTTAGATAAATCAACTAAAACCAAAACATTTTGAAACATTAATAAAAAAGGAAAGAAAGTATAAAATAGTAGTATTTTAGAAAACTTAGCCATAGTAGTAACAAATTATCACTCTTGGCACTACAATCCTTGGTGGGTCTTGGACTCCTCAATAATCTTCCTCCACTCATCTCAGTTTGGTGCCAGCTTTCTCCAGTTCCGAAGCTTCAAGTCAGAGATGTCTTTGAGGACGTTGTCACTCCATCTTAATTTTGATTTTCCTAAGCTCCTTCGCCCTATTGGCCTTGAGTTCAGCAGGGACTTTGGTGCTTGATACTCGGACATTCTGTCCACATAACCCAGCCACCGAAGTCTTCCCAGTTTTATAAATTTTGTGACGTTTGGCTCCTTAAACATAGTATAGAGCTCATTGTTGTATCGTTTGCGCCAAGGTCTATTTTCTAGAACCGGTCCGAAGATACGCCTCAGAATTAATAGAATAGTAACAAAATGTAATTAAAATTCAAAAACCTTCTATACGTCCCCTCTTCTGCGATTAATGACCACGCCCACATATCTACTAGTAGACTCTAACCCCAACCCATCCCTCACGCCGTCCTTTAGCCCTGAGTTTAGCATTAGTTTAGTTTAGTTTAACATTACTAAAGATGATGCGTGAATAGCATCGAAAACCTTCTAATCATAAATAAATAGTGAAAGTACACAAAGTTATGATTTTTTAATATAACTCAAAACATTTTGTATAATCACTGTTGCCATGTTGTAATTTTCTTGGAAGCCGAACAGATATTCTTTCAAATACAGTCAGTTGTCTAGTGTGTATCCTGAGTTTCAAAGGACTTGTCTTGCATTTCTATTGTGATCCTTTTGTTCCCCGGCGTTCAGCACTCTGGAGGAAATGATAAAAGAATATAAAAGCAGACGCGGTCCGCCATTTTGCTCGAGACGAATTTTTGTCTGGGCACTAATTTCCCGCGCTTTTCTCTTTCTCTCCACGCACTATTACTCCAATAAGGGCGACATAAAATCTCGTACATATAATTTTCAGAGAGGCTTGTCGGCAATATTTGTACCATATTAAATTATTTATGTTTGGACCGTTTCCTAGATTGGGTGCCAAAAACGCACGTAGGACGATGTCGTTACATAAATATTATATATTATTTGATATAGAATAATTTTTTTTTTAATACCACTCTTATAATTAAATGTAATGTGGGCGCCTATGATATTGATATAGATTACAGAAATCTGCTGTTGATGAGGTGAATGCGCCCAGAGTGAGGCAAAAAATTTTTGGCCAATAATTTATTTTTTTCTTTTTAGTTGGTACATTTAAATATAAGAGTGATTTTAAAAAAAAAATTCATGTACCTAATATAATTTTCTTCTTTTTAGTCTTAATATTACCCAGCGTACAAAATCACTTCCCTAGGAAACTAGCGCCATTTAGAGGTGAGCTCATTAACTAGTTTCCCTTGTAAAAGTTTGATTAATTAATTATGAAGGATTAATTGATTTAATGGTTTCATGTATGGTCGTCGAGAATACGCCTGTGTGCAAAATTTCAGCTCGATAGGACATTGGGAAGCGGGTGGAATATCGATTATAAGTTTCCATCCAGACAAACAGGTGAAGCTAATATAAGCGTGATACAAATAAAATAAAAGTACGCTTTAATAAAAATATTTTTTTTAACAGCCACAGGACTAATAGTGATCACAGTTTATGCGTATGTCATTAAAATCAAAAGGGTGGGGCGGATATTAGTAGTTTGTGATTTGCGTTAAACAGGTACAAATATTACTATTTTAATCGAATTGTGATGAAAGAATATTCATGTAGTGATGTGATGTGAAAGTACAGCTTATTTAATGCAAGCGATCCTTAGGGTTTAAGAAAAAATACCCCAAGCTCTTGATTTTATTGACATACGCATAAACAAGCAGCTTTCTGTGATGTGTTTCGCTTCAGTAAAGTGGGCCTTGTAACCTGTGTAGTTAAAAAGTTAAAAATTGAAAAACTGTTTATATAAACCTTTTAGGAGATGTGACTTATCCTAAAACTTTCCATGCCATAGATAGAATGATAAAACAATTTTTAATTAGTAAATAAAATGCTTTCCTTTATATTTTCCTTTTACACTTTTCCTTTATATTTTACTTTATTATTATATGATTGTGAAAATATTTTTCTAACAAATGTAATGTAATAAATTTTTAAAAAATATGGTGTTGTTTCTTTTCAGATAATTTATTGAGCAATTTTAAAAACACGAGTAACTAACTACCTTAAAATTTCTTTCGCCAAATTTTACAGCGCGTTTGTAAGTTTCTTGCAGATTCCTTTAAAGAGGCAATTTAATTCAATTAATTTCTTGATGTTTCGAATGAATACCGCGAATAAGAATGAATTCGCCCAGAACTCGAGCCGGAAGAAATTCTAACAACTTGAAATAGGAAATATATGAATAGCGGGTCCAATTATTATTCCAAGAAGAAACTCGATGAAAAGAAAATATTTTTCTGTTATAATTAATTTATCAAGAGTGAGATCAAATCTACTGCCCACAATTATTATTTCATTCCTTATTTTAATATAGATTTGGGCTTTAACGAAAATGTTGCAGAACAAAATGGATGATTCTACATAGAATGTTTTATAATTGATTTGATTCGGAAACAACGAAAGTTAAATGAAAACAAACTTTGTTTTAAATGCTTGCATTTATTTACCAAAATCAACCAGATGCGAAAATTATAATTTCCATCATAAGAGTGATAAACGAAATTCTAAACATTAAATTATTATCTTTATTAACAGAATTCATTTAAATTTAACTCAAGTGGTTAATACGTACAAAGTTAATTATAAATTTAATCAAAAACGCCTAACCACAAAGTTTTTGAGTTAAGTATTGAAATGCTAATGATAATGCTGAAATAATGAATGAGTTAAATATTGAATGAATCATTTTAGGTTATTAATTACCGATGTTTAAAAAAAATCTAATGTGTGTTTGTACAAACATGTACTTGATGCACTTAACTGCTTCTGTTGCACTGAACTTGGTTGACATTTTATCCAATTAACTTACCTTCTTTCACCCCCAGTGACATCCCTTACATGTACTGTGGGTCTGTAGTCTATACTATGTAGGTACCTGTGGTATGTGGACATCGAGCCTGTAATCCGCCACTTAAAAGGTTTCAGGATTATTCGTTCCCTTATATTGTATTTTTATTCTTCATGCGGCGTTCCAAAATGCCAATAAACCTATCACTAAAAGCGCTAATCGATACTAGAGTGAATGAAATTGTTAGAAGACCCTTTTAACTCCTTCAGGCGTGGAATTTTAGTAAATAAAAAACCCACGTTGGACAGAAATTTTATTTTTAAAAGTGTAACAAATTTGGTTTATTCTAATTATTAATATAGAATAAATTTACCAAAAAAGACATCTGTTGGTGAAATTTTTAATAAGTTTCAATAGATGGGATTAAATTTAAACCTCTGTTCTAGTAGCAATTTTTCTATTGAAAAGATTCCATTATACAGATTAAAGTAACAAAAAGGTGGAACATTATAAATCCCACCACGCCTAAAAAGAAATCAAACAATAATTATTTTAAATACATTTTAATTTTCTTCACGACATTAAAATTTATGCAATATTTCGATGGTTCGGTAACATAAGATAAGATTCAATTGTAGACACCTAAAAGAATAACATAAACCCAATTTAAAATTTTAAAAGTTATATTTAATACTGAACTAAAAAAAAAGGAATTTTCGACACAACGATCCACCAAGTAATTTGTGATTGCATGTTGTGTTGGATTTTTAACTTCAAACTCATGACATAAAATATTTTACATTATTTCACATCCTGTAGTTTTTGGGCCAATTTTCTTTGTGTTGTGGAAGACTTGTTTATTCTAAATAAACTGTTTACTTCGCTCAAAAATTAAGGAAGAGGGATACAATGAAAATGCCATTCAGAAAGAAGTAAAAAAGGGATGGTGTACGGTGCAATGAGGATTTCCAACGTTTCAAGCCTGCGGGTGCAGAAAAGCTGGGTTAAAGCTCCGTTATATGCACGAATTATAGGGTACCTGCACATAGAATTAATAGGTACCTGTTTCGCAGGTTCCATTAATAAACATTAATATGCTAAATACACTTTACAATGATCTTACCAGTGGCGTGCAGTGGGTATAAACTTAGGGTATGCTGTGACCGACTATATACCTATATTAAAAAATATATATACACACATACCTATAAGGGTATATACATTTAAAAAAAATTTAACTGTATATAATGAATTACTTTGAGAAGCGTCAATCCACAAAAATAACTGCACTATAAAAGAAGTATTGTAAACAATATTTCCTAAATAAATAAATATTTTATATATAGGTAATACGGAAAAAATTTTCAATATATTTCGAAGACGATTTAAATATAATTAAATTCGGAATAATACTAATTTCAGATATACGTTTATTTTCACAAAATTAAATCAAATATTTTATGATATCGTCGATGGCAATGTCGTCGTAAATAATCATTATGATATGACAGATGGTATGACATTCACCATAGAAATGACAAATAGAATTTACACCGAAAGTTTTGGGTGGAATTTGTAAAAAATAACATTTTTGCAATGACGTGCGCGTAGTTCTCACCTGTCATAGGACCTTTCGAAGAAACACGCTATTCCATGAAAAATTTACTTGTCTATTAGAGTCCATTCACTTTAGGTAAGCCTTTTGCATTAGTGTGAGTAATACCCTTTGTAACACGTAAATTGTGAAATTGTATTCGTTTTTTAAACCAACTTTATTGGCCCATCCAGTAACACTCCGACCGGTGAGCGGAGCGGTCGTTTCTTTGTTTAATATTTTTCGCTTAAAGATATGGTGACTACAAAATCACGAATATTTTTAAATTAGGAAAGGAGAAATCGCTTTCAGGTCAAACAAAGGAGATAGTTTTAAATGTACATAAATATCTCGAAGAATTGTATAAAGATAAAATGGAAAAAGTTGATAAAATAACCATCAGCGAATGGAAAAATGTTTGAAAGCGAAAGGAATTGAAACTGAGCACGCGACGAAGGATATTCAAATGGGTGAAATCACAGACTTTAATCAATTTAATATGAATTTAGACGAGGATTCGGAGTCCGATACAAACGATTATAGTTTATCTGATTAAAATTAACTATAAGAATTCGAAATTATTTAACCGCAATTATACCCGCTTATATATTTATTTTAAAAGCCATAATCCGTCAAAAATAACATAATTTTATTATATATTTCGGCCGACAGTTAAGGCTGTGAGAACAGCGCTATCCAGAGTAGCGTAGCGCCTTGATAACATTAGTGATAGAAATAAAATAAAGAATTTTGCATTTTTTGCTTCCTATACCTCATTATTATTTGAGCCATGTGGCAGCGTTAGTGATACACTTACAAGTTTTAATTATACTTAAACTGAAATATTTAAAACAATCATGAAATTAAAAAAAATCTAATTCAGAGTATTTTATTAAAAAAACATAAAGTCAATGTCTTTATTTTATTTAACAATTTTCAAATTATACTAATTTTGAAAACGAAATTAGATCAGTTATAGGATTCTAGTTACGGTTACGAATAGATTTCTAAATAATTATTATTTGGGGATTCAAAAATGAAATATAGTTTTTTTATAATACATATATGCTAATTTCAGGTTAAGAAAATAAAATACTTTTTATATTTTTTTTTGCGTCTATCATTTACTCAAAAAAAGAATGTTACGAGATTTTGTAAAAGGGACTGTTACTCACACTAATGCAAAAGGTTTACCTAAAGTGAATGGAGTCTACACAAAACTCGCAGTATAGAACTAAGTAAAAAAAACACGGTTCAGGACGAGTTTTTCTCGATTTGACTTGATCTATGGAACAAATTTGGCGCAAACAAGTGAGATAAATGATTAATTGATATGAAGCTAGGCACAGAAAAGTCGTAAATAAAATTTCTAGCCGTAGGGCGAATTATGGCTAGAATTTAAAATCGGAAAAAAACAGATACGCCACATTAAACAGAAACGTTAGAAATAAAACCTCTAGCCGAAGGCCGAATTACGGCTAGAATTTTAAATCAACTTTTTCTTAATATAAGGATTATTTAATTAATATTTGTTTCCCAGAATCTTTACTAATGCATAGCTTTTTTGCTTGTACTGCACGCCACTGGATCATACATAAATCCACTCTCGAATTTACTACGGAATATTCACCTTATTTAATGATCTCCTATAGAATGTTTTGAAATTTAATGATTTTTAAGATGAGACTTCTTACATCCCATTATTATTTTACTACGAACTGTCTACGTCTCGCCATACTTATTTCTAGTGCGCATCTGTATACGAAATTTATTATTAAAGAACTACGAACGGCTGGAAGAATAATAGAAGTTATGGATTATATATTACAACACCGACCTCTGAGTGGCCAGTGGATGAAAAAATATCAGCTGTGAAATGTTATTTTCACGCTCGTGCGATTTTTCTTCTTTCTATGCACACCTCGTACCCTTTTACCACCGTTAAATAACAACATAAAAATAATGCAACCTTCTAGTATTCTTTCGCGTATTCTGTACTATTTGATGATACTAAATTTTTTTGATGGGCAATATTATACGGGGTGTTTTTTATGCAAGGATGTTTATCTGTGATCACTCTAATTTTTTTTTTCGATTTTGGATTTTCAACATTGATGACGTATTTTTTTGGGAATTTTTTTTTTATGCAGGGTGTTTTTTAATGATGTAATAATGTATAATTGCATAAATGCGCGTTTTATCGAAATAAGCTTCGCAGGGGAGATTATATTTTATGATTATTTAAGAAATATTATACCGAGTGTGTTTTAGTTTTTGACGACACATTTTGGGGATTTTGAATAATTATAGCGCGACGTTACATTTTAGCCGTTTGGAAAATTATATACAGAGTTGCATTTTGAAAAATTGTCAAAGTGTTTTGTCCAAAAAAATATTTTTTTCAAAAACCAAAAACAAAAAAATTTTTTTTAGACCAAAACCCTTTTTTTTCCAAACACAAATAAACAAAATAAAAAATAATAATTTTTTCCTAAATACTCTAAAATTGGAAATATGTATTTTCTTAGGTTAATTTGCTTCCAGATTCTTAGGAAAGTTTAGGTTAGGTTGGGAAAGGTTAGGTTAGGTTGGGTTTGGTTGGGTTAAGTTAGGTTTTGTTAGGTTAGTTTAGGTTAGGTTGGGTTGGGTTAGGTAAGGTTAGGTTAGGTTAAGTTAGGTTGGGTTAGGTTAGGTTAGGTTAAGTTAGGTTTTGGTTTTTGGGTTCGGATTTTAAATTCGAAGTTCCCACCCCCACACAAGATCTTTCACAACTCGGTCATTTATCATCCGATTTCAATTTAAAAAAATATCACAGATAGCTCTCATCTTCTTCTATCGAATATTATAATCTGGCACAGTCTGCCGCCAGGCTAAATTGCACGCGTAGTCGTGCAACGGGCACCTATTATAAGAATGAAAGCCCTAAACAATTAGAAATTTCTCGACATGATTTCAATTGGCATATCATTCTTTACAGCCAAAGTGACTCAAAAATATTAAATAAAAAGAAAATAAAAAAATAAATGACTCAAAAAAATTTAAAATTATATTTATCAGCCGTTTCAAGCTTTTGTTACACTGTTATTAAAATTGCTAACGATAATATTGAGTCTGTCTGTTTGTTCCTGTAGTCCTCACAGACATGTGCCGAGAAGGAAGCTTATTATCTGGGAAAACATCGCACAAAGGATTTTTCTGATGGAGAACAACAATATCCCGGGGGTGTTGTCGGGGTGGACTTTTATTTTCGCCGACATGATTATTTCCTACAGGCGAGATAATCAAGTCTCTTCTTGTGTATTATCTCACGGGCATGCCTACGAAATGAAAAATCCGAAATTATTCACACGCGTATATCGCCCTTTTGTATCGTATCGTAGTTTTTTTAACGCAAATTCTTAAAAATTTTATAACAACTTTTGTTTATCACACCGCCGGTCGTATTAACAAAATGAAAAATCTAAATTTGTTCACATTCTCTTTTTCACACCCATTGGCGAATTCGTCTGCTTTTCACATGATGTAACCAAATGAATTTAACCACAATGCAAAATAAAAAAAATTGTGTACGTATATTTTTGTACGCGCGTTAGAAGTTATACTTTCTTGGCATACATAACATGTGCTGTGTTATGTACCTTGCATTGCTATGTTCCAACTCAAAATACACAACACAACGTAGAATTACCACCAATGACGGTTCCAATTTAAAATACATATTAGATACAGAATCTACCCTCATACCGAAATGCATTTTGATTGTATGAAAAAGATAAAATAAAAAAGATAAAATAAAACACTATGAATTTGATCACAATTATATAATGAAAACTACATTAACAAATAAATAAATAAAATAGCAACGCCCAGAACATACGCAATTTCATAACAGCACTTTTGCTGTTTTGGTTGTACAAAAGGTCATCACGAAAAGCCTTTTTATTTTAACTGAATAATATATAGCCTATAAGCACCCTAAAAGTCCATTCTAAATATTGGTGAAAGAATTTTTGAAATCGGATGAATAGTTTCGGAGATTCTGCTACATCCAAACTAACAAACTCACAAACATTACCACTTTATATATTAGTATAAATAATATCACCACAAAATCATGCTACTTGCATACAGATGTCTCTAACATAGTCCATTCAAATAAACGAAAGATTCTCAGATTTGAACATATATAGAACTTTCAAAATTTGATAATGTGCGGATGTTCTTACGATGGAATTGGTGAACGTTGCATCGTGTAGAGTGATCACTTAAGCCAGCCTGTAAGCCCTGGTTCATCGTATAAAAAAACTTCCCCACACGTTTCTTATATTCAAAGCTTCGTCTCTGTAAGATTTCTATAATCTATCTTAAGTTTTTACTTATCGATCAACTCATAACCATAGTATACTAAGAACAGTAAAACGTCTTCATACAAACTGGCCGCTACCCATTAGAATGTGTACGTGCGTGCTCGGCGCCGTGTACGCACGCACTATGACGCACACATTGACATAGAATATGGGGGCACAAGGAGGCGGCAGTAAGGGCCGTGCCTTCGGTGCCATTCGCACTCGCAGCCGCCGCTTTAGAAAAAAAATGCCTTTTTTATGTTTGTGGTGCTTTACTAAAAAGGTGTGTTGATTATCACAAAGACTGTGAGTTTTTAAAAGTCTGCGTTGATGTTAATCAGCGTTCTTGCAATTTAAGTGCAGAAACTAGGTATACTAATTAAAGAAATTTTAAGGTTTCGTGTCTGCCTTATGCATCGAAATCTCAGACGCTACGAGTTAAAAGAAAGGGAGTAAAAATAAAGTGACAACCCTAGCGTCAACGCAAGAGTAGGCTAATAACTCGCCGACAGGCCGGATATAAACTACTGTTCTGGGTATACTGTATCATAACTGAACATCATGGTACGATGGAACTTCTTGGAGAATTCTTCTCCACTCCTCCCGTTCCTCGGCCATGCATAATACAATGATGCACTTAGTGAGGTAATCTCCTTTATGTGGTGTGACCATCTGGTTGCTCCTTTTTTCATCATATTTAATCCCAGTTGCCATTGTACTCTCAAGACTTTCTTTTCTTCGGGCAATAGACATACGAGAGATTCCATAAAATTATTTTCCCACTATAAAACAAAATTCCCATTATAAAACCTGTACAGTAGTTCTACTACCTTATATTTAATAAATAAGTACCTTTTACGTATAACGGATGCCTCAGAAATATCTTTCGGAGAGTTATTCTTAGAATCACCTTGGGGACGAAGCCGCATCATGTATGTATATACTGGAAGCTGGTAAATTTCGAAGAAAGGCTAGATTTGCAGTTTGAGTGCTGTTACAAGTACAAACATGGACTTGTATTATATTGTAAATCTCGGAAAAATGATGAATAAGATGAATTAATGAATAAATAAACATTTTATTTTTATTTTTTTATTTAATATTAAAACTACATTTAAATCATAATACATTTGTCTATTACAATCTACTTATATACATTTTATTTTATTGCTTTGCCTCTCCAAAAATGAGACTTGCTCATGTGCTTGGTGAGGGGCTTACACTTTATTAGTTTATTTTGGATTTGGCTTATTTGTTCCTTAGCTATATGTCTTGTTATGCATTGTCAAATTGTATCGATCTAAAATGTTGGTTTTTTTTTTCTTTAATTGTTGTAATTCATCGATTTTCTTAATATCTGTAGGTAGGTTATTGAAGTTTTTTATGCCCAAGTATATGTAGTTTTGTTGACACAGTTTGGTATTATATTTTGGGATTTTATAATTATTTTTGAATCTAAATGATGTGTTTTTTTCAAATTTAGCAGTTATGTTTTCTTTAATTAGTTGTATAATTGACGTTTTTTTGTAAACATTCTCTAATTTTGGAACTTGGAATTTAGAGAAAAGTAATTGTGTAGAGAAGGTTTTTCTTTTGTTTAATATTACTTTTATAATTGATCTTTGGATTACTTTCACTGTGTTTATGATGTTATTATACGCCCCTCCCCATCCAATGATTCCACATTGGAGTAGTGCATGGACAGAAGCGTAATAAACCATTTTTAAATTATCTATGGTTAGTGTGTTACGCAATCTTATGAACATATATATGCATTTCCTTATTCTTTTGACCAACCCGCTAATGTGGCTGTGCCATTTTAGGTGTTGGTTTATTATTACACCAAGGTATATTAGACTCTTTTAGATTCTAGGGTTGAGCATTTGTCATTGCAGTTAGTCTTTTTGCAGTTGGTGTCATGTACAATAATTTGTAAATTTGAAGGGATTGTCGGTTTTTTTATTGAAAAAGGAATAAAGTAAGTTTTGTCGGAATTTAAGGAGAGTAAGTTGTTGTCAAACCATAATTTTAGCGTATTTATATCATTGTTCGCTTGTGTATTAACTGTGTCCCAGTCGCTTCCTTTCGTGATGATCGCAGTATCGTCAGCGTATGATATTATTTTTCCATTCAGTTTTAGGTTGAAGATGTCGTTAACGTAAATTATAAATAGCAATGGGCCCAGTTATATATATATATATATAATATTGATTATTTTATTTGTATATATCTACTTTTATATGAGTAATTCCACCAATATTTTCAAAATAATTTTTCAAATAATTTATAAAAACGATTAACAAAAGACATTTCATTCTGATATTTTGACAGTTATACAACTCCCTGATGATAGAATATTAATTTCTGAAACATATCGGTAGAATTATTCATAAAAGTAGATATATACGAATAAAATAATCAATATTTTTTTTAAATATTAATGTTGCTCAATTAATTGAAAAAATTATATATATTTTATTTTTTATTTTTTAACAAATAGACCGTCAACACGTCATTAATGAACCTAATATATGGCCCTAGAGTGACATTTGATTACAAAGTTTTAACATTTTAAATATGACATAATACACTTTTTATGATATATTAATAATACATAATAAATAAATAATGACTTAATGTAAAAATAAATTTTAAATAATATTCAGACTAACGCAAATCAATAAATATTACAATACAATTTTAGAAATGTGTTCCAGATTAAAAAGTTTTTACACAATGTGTAATACAATTTTTATGATAAATACAAAACAACTAATGCCTTAATGATAAAATGAAGTGTAAATAATATTAAGAAATAAATAAATAAATATTGGAAATCAATAAATATAATTTAGGAATAAGTTCTAGTTAAGCAAGTTTTTACATAATATATAATTTATAAATAAATAATACATTAAAAATAAAAAATGACTTTGATAATGACAATGATAAATAAATTGTAAATTATATTAAAAAAAAACAAATCAATAAATACAATTTAGGAATGTTTTCTAGAAAAAACAAGTTGACGGCTATATTTTGAATAGCCATTGCCTTATAACTGATATATCTGCTTTGTGACATTTTTAATCGATGATAATGTGTGTGGAGTATGTTTTACACTATATATCACTTATATTTAACGAGAAAAATAAGAATTTTTCTTTTTGAAGGGAGACCATTTAAATATTTTAAATTAATTATTTATTTGTAATTGTATAACAGAATATCAATAAAGTAAATGATGCAACAAATTTAATAATATTTATGAATCATTTTATAAAATTAATAAAAGAATTAGGCAATGGAAAAATAAAAACGACAGGTACCTGAAATAAAAATAATGAAAACAAAATTATGAAGTAAACAGTAAATTACATGTCAATAATTCCACTGTAAGAACATCTATATATTGTCACCTTTTTCCAAAAAAATATTTAAGGAAGTCTTTATTGGAAAATAAAAATTCTGAATATAAAACTAGTCTACAAAAGGAGTAAAAATTATTTTCAGGCTTATTCTAGTATACATCTTAAAAATTCGGATGAATATTATACATTTTAAAGAATACTGCATCATATTCTAGTCAAAAAATATAGAAGTCTCATTTACAGGCGGCAACATCTATATTTATGTATACCTACTATTTCATGAGAATTGAATATTTTCGATCATATGTAGATGACATAAATAACATATTATACATACATAAAACTCTTCAAAAATTTGATAGATGTGTGTTTGTTCTTAGGGTGGAATCGTGAACGTTACATTATGTAAAGTGATCACCTAACCCTGTGGATGCCTAATAAACATTTCCATACATGCTTTCTCGTATAAATAGCTTCGTCTCTCTGAGTCATCTATAATTTATCCTAATTAATGAAATGATTCAATTATATATTTTTTAGTTGTTTGTAGTTTTATGGTTCCTGAGATCAGAAATAAAGTTTTCAAGATAGCTCTGGTTCTAAATCAACAATACTTGGACATTGGAGGGATGGTTCAACAAGTAGGTAAAGGGAAGGGAAGAAATTAATTAAAATGTCGGGTAAATGCGGCATCCATAAAAATTTATGCGGTAGAAAATATTTTAGAGAGGATAATTAATTTCTTTTGTAAATTTTAATATTGAATCATTAATTTTTTCGCATTCCGCGATTCTTTGGACATTCTTTATATATGTACGTAAATCATACAATTATAAATGTATGTTTTATTAAATTAATCTGAATTTATAAAATTTTAATGAAAATAATTCTTCGTAGGTTTCTTCAAACTTTTTCAATTCCATTTTGATCAAAATCATCTTTTGATGTCTGATGCGGCTTATATTTTTACTCCCTTTCTTTTAACTCGTAGCGTCTGCTTGCTTATCTGACGAAAAAACTTTGGATCGATTTTTGACCCTTTTCCCGTGCTAAAAATGATCTAACAAATTTTCGTTTAAAAAAATTTAATATTATAATTTTGGATTTTTCGAAATTTTAATGTTTTTTCAAATTGGAATCAGTACAAATGAGTAGCCCGACATGTATAGACCCGAAACCTGATTCAATGATAAAGGGAGTATAATAAAAACTTGGTTTTTATGGGTTAGTTTTTTGATGGTTCGGTAAAGATGCCAGAGAAACAGAAGAATGTAGATATTCAAACTTGATAATTAACATTAACAATTTTACTTAGCTTCGCTTTATGTTTATTGTGGATTTTATATTCTTTTTGTATTCGAATTTACGAAGTTTGATAATTGGACCAGAGGGTGGTATGTAGATTTTTATAATTGTTTTAAAACATCAATTTAAAACTTACATATCTATTACGATTCATTATTAGGTACATTTAACTAGCGACGCGGCCCGGCTTCGCACGGTACAGTTTAAATTAGTCATATCTTCCAAGATATTTAATTTAATTATTTGGCGACAGGATAAATTTCATATGGGGTAAATGCTTAAGGTTACTTAAATGTTTAATTCGATATGGATTATTACTGAATTGGTCAAAATTGTTGGAAAGTTAACCATTATATCTTATATATTTTAAGAAATTTAATGTCTATAAAATTTCACCAACGTTTCTCTGAAAGTGTTTGTTCAAAATTATCCTGAAAATATAGTAGGTACCTGACTTATCTGTAGATCATTTAATTTTACACTATTCTTTCCTACATGATTTTTTTTGTATCTTTAACGTATCAGGCAGCGTTTTCATGAGAGCTATAGCGGCAAATTTTTTCCCGATATATATATTCATTTACCTTGTACTTTTTTGAAGCCAATGGAGTTTTCTCGTCATGTACCGAAGAATTTTTTATCTAATTTATTAAAGATTCTTGGCACAATATATTCTCTTTTTCTTTCACCGTACACGTTGTTTGTGATTGGTATTCTCATTGTTCATCCTGTCGATCTGGTTGTAAGTTATGGTGCGCGTCAGTGTGTATATTAATGTTATTTATCATTTCTTCTAGAATTATATTATATTTTACTTTTTGGTCAATTGGTAATATTTTGCATACTTTGAATAATTTATTAAAATCATCCTTGTACATACATTTAGTTCTATTATCTACTGTAAGTTTTAGAAATCTTAATTGTGACAGTTTGATTTTATCAATGTATGTTTATAGGTAAGACCATAACTGCTCACGCCATAACTAATAATAACCGAGTCGACCATCGCGAAGTAAAGAGAATACAGCGTGCCCCGAGAGCTACATAGTCTTAGCATGTGAAATGCACTTAGCATGGACCTCAGTTTTTTACAAATATTATCAATATGTTGTTTCCAATTAAAATGTTTATCAACTATTAAACCTAAATAAGTATATTGTTCCACCTCTAGGATTTTTTCACCGTTGCAGTTTGTTGGATTTGTATGGTTGGTATGTAGGCAATCGTATGAATATATACATTTTTTAACCAAGTTTATTATTTATATAATAAAATTAATTATAAACTTGATTTATGTTGAAAATGATAAAATTGCAAACATATTTAATATTTCGGTTATTATTACCTATAAATATAGGTAGGTACCTGATAAATAATGCGTAATTTGCTGCTGTTTTTTACAGTGGTCTTTACAATGGCATGTGTTACTGTTCCGAAACGTTGGCCGAAGCCCGAGTTCTAATCCAGAAGACACACGTATTCCATACAATAGTTCTCGCGGAAACCTTAAATCTACACAACTCAAAACATACAAATGTATTAAACTGAATGTACTCGTATTTCACTGTTTCTGTTCTCTACTCGCTTTGACTGATCTGAGCCAAATTTTGCTAAGTTACTTTTTAGGAACTTCTGGTTTCAGCAACTTCTGGGGAATTATGCCGTATTTTTACGATCATGCAATGGGATCCGAAACTTTGGTCAGAAAGGTCGTAAAAATACTTTAAACAAAGTGGTATTTTATTTAAAGATGTAAGTCTCACCACAGTGTGTTTGCTTCGTGTGAAAGTTTAAATATTTTTTGATAAAATATTTTTTCTGTAATTACTCCATCTTATTTGTTTTTCATTACTTTATTTTATTAATAAATCGATGTAATCGCCTAGCATTATATTATTATTTTTAGATTTCCTTCAATATTGGTTTCTAAGAAATGAGTCCCTATCAATCGCGGGATCTCCCAGTGAGTTGTAAATTGTGGGCTCGTAAAGGGACTGTGCTCATGAATGGATTGCAGTCCTCGGTGAAGGCAAAACCAATAAATTTCGATTAATTAGATAGAGTGCAGAAGCATCAAAACTGCACCCACTGCATTCTTATCGATAATGTTCAGGATCACGCTATTGCGGTAATACTTATTACTGAGATAGCGTGGCATTTATTTATTTATTTGCCCTTAGGGCTTTAGCATGTAAAAATATTAGTCTGCAAAAATAATAGTGCACATACATTGTAACTTAAGGTATGTTAAAATGAAATAAAAGCTTACCAAAATGAAAGATAAGATAATAATTAACAGCGAAAGAAAAATCATTGGGTACATAATACGAAACTTAACGAAACAGGGCTAACGAAATAAACTAAAACGATAAATAATATTAAGGTCACAGATATCTAGCGAAACTGCAATGTTGTTTATACCAAACCAATTCACAGAATTCAATTCGCTTTATATCATATGATATCTCGTGCCATAACGGCATGATTAATACGATAATTAATCTTGTTCACCAAACTAAGACATTTAATAATTTTAAATACAAATATAATGTCACAATTTTTTCTACGCTGCGATAGGTGTGTTAAATGACGTATTTACATTAAATAATTGATGTCAAGATTTTCAAATGGGATATGTTATTTAGAGTTTATGAACGTAAGAAACTTTTGTCGTATTATTTCAATTCTATGCATGGTGATCGAATTGTAGAATTATTGCAGGGAATTTATTTCTCAAACACGTAATTTCATATCATGATCAGTCTGATTTGAATGATATCAAACTACTCTTCTTAGTAAGTAAAATTCCTTTATTAATGTAATTACTCCGAGAATCAAGAAATACAGGAGATATTTAGTTTGTGGAGGGTGTACGTACATTAGTATATACATAACAAGGCACGTGGAGAGGAGAGAACATTATGATAAATAATATTATACAAGAAATACACGAAGCAGGTGAGTGAATAACAAATAGGCATTTATAGGTAAATGAAACACATTGACTTAATTAAAGTTTTTATTAATTTCACAAAAGTTACCGGACACGAACTAAATCTGAGCACTGTTTTTTCATTTATAGTCACAAAATATTTCTAGAATATTTCACACACTTTTTATTGCATAGTTTCTTTATTAGCACTAATTACGCTGTTTCTATCGCTTCAATCACATTCGAAAAAGTTCCGTTCAATTTTGCAGTGGAAAAACTTTTCGCTCGTCGGTAGGCACATTTTTTCAATTTAGATTAGGCCAAGAGGCCCAATTACAGGAGCGAAAAACATCACAAAACACCCAGGCTTGAGTAAATCACATATTTTAATTGTGACCTGACCGGGAATCGAACCCGGAACCCTCGGTGTGAGAAGTCAGTGTTATAGCCATTGGGCTACGTGGACTACTGTGCTCAAATATCTGTCACTCGATTAATCACGCGCTGGTCAAACTTTGGTTTTAACGCCGCTAATTGTTAAATGTCAACAATGACTGTCGCAGTAGTTGTCTTCTTTTATAGATAAATGTCACGTCGCGGTGTTTCGATAATTTATAAGAATAATCCAGTCATTTCGAGAGATTTCATAATAATAATTTCAAAATAAATATGTAATAAATTTAGACAAGCAAGTGAGTTTTAAGAAGTCTATCGATTTATCGAGTCTAGGATTTTATCTAAAACTACCTTAAAACAGTAATATAGGCAACCTTTCCTTGGCTACCCCAACCCCTCATCCCTCATATGTTAATGTTTTATATTGAATGCCATCCGATCGAAATTTTGTTCATTTGGACTTTAGGAAAGCGGTCGTCTTATTCCGGCATCTTAGACCTCAGTAATTCTCTCACTTAAACTACATTTTGTAAACACAATCCTCCCTTAAGCTGCCCTCGCCAAATTTTGCTCAGTTAAACTCTAGGTCCCTGAGGAAAATGGATTCACTCTATCCCAGCACCGACACATTTCATCGTCTCCCTGCCTAGAATAAATTTTACATCCTTTAGGGCTTGTGCAAAATCGCTATTAACCGCTATTAAAGTTTAAAGTGCATATAATTACCACCTGAATTGCTTGAATTTAGTTATCTCCATGAAGTGCCTTTGTTCTGGTGACGATGGCAACCTTAAGGCTTCGCCGTACAGCTTGTTATATAATTTTATTCATTCTAATCTACCTGACTTGTTTGTCTGCTTACGGATGTTCTGATCAAAATTCTAATTAGCTTTCTGATAATATCACTGCTTTGTATTCCGTTTTGTCTACTCCACTCCTTCTGTTCGCTCTGGAATAAAAGGGTGGAAACATTACGTAATGGTGGTGTTCTCCCAATTATATTCCGTATAATCTGAGATTAAACCTCTCAGAACAAATTGAACCAACACGATTTTATTTACCCAGTTTTATATCCAGGATTATTGACTTTTGAAAAAAAAATGTAGAATTTATTGATTTAGTACAAATTGTACACATGTATGCGCGGTAGAAGTTATACGCTTTTGGTGTGATTGTGATAATTGATATTTACATATTGGTAAAAAATATACATTAATACAATTATATGTTGTCTGGAGAGGTGGTAAATATAATTGATAACACTTTATTGAAGTTAATTATATTATTAATATTTATTTTTAAGTGGAACTAATGTAACTATTGGTTTGTGATAGCTAAAATAAGAGATAATATCGTCGACGTCTTACGTTCTAAATAATAAAAAAGAATAACAATTCTAATTTTCAATTCAATAACCAACCATTCATCAACTTTTGAAGTGGGCATCTGTGATAATTGGTGCTTAATTCAAGATGGTCGACAATACGTTATTTATTAGCTGTGCACCCGTGAAAGATCATGAAAGAGACGTTAATCAATGGTTCGCGTCTAAGATAAGCCCTGCTCTTAAAATGTGTAGTAAAGTATATTTTTGACGGGCTAGGAAAAATGCGGTGTTGGCTATGTCGTTTAGTTGCCGCGTTGACGCGGTGTCCGAGTTTCGAGTCTTTTCTCGCATTTTCGCTACATGCTACTTCCCGCTTTGCGCATTCCCGCTATCATGCTGCGTGTGCGCAACTTCCGTTGCGTAACAATAAGAAAATTACCATAAATGCGCGAAAAGAAGATAACTTCAATAACACAACCGTGAGAATTCGGTACTGGTCAAAACGCGTGGGGAAATGGTTTATTGACCCCTGCATTCAATTTTTTTTTTTGATATTACTGGCTTTGCTTTTATAATCCACGCATATGATCGATTATTGGACGTGAATTTATTTTGTTAACATGATATAATTAGTAATAACACTGTTCACCTTTTTCGATAGATTGATTTTTCTCAGTTATTTTTTAAGTGATTAATTTAATATTTTTCAATTATAACAAGAATTATGTTCTTACCTTGACATTGAAATTCATTCACAGAAAAAATGTATTTTTATTACTAATATATACATATATTTTTGTTTCAGGTATGTCATCCTTCAACCACCTGTCTGTCCTTAATCGAGGCTGGATCTTATCTCGTAATTACATATGTAAGTGATATCTTTGCTTTAAGTACACCAGAGGCGTGCTTGTTTTACTTTGATATCCAAAAACAAGGGAACGTAGATAAATAATTTTATTTGCGATGTATTCAGAACATAGTCACGTACTAATTAAACCAAATTAATTAATAAAAACGGTACAGAGCTCTTATTAATGGGAAACATGAACATTCTGAGAATGTTATTTTTTTATGAAAAAAATATATGCAATTATTATATCTCGTAATACATTGAATTTGGTTTAAAATGTTTATTATCTAAAATTGATTTATTTTTAATCATACCATTTTTGTATTCCAAGAAGTTTTAAGTTTATTTTAAACAATATCTACCCAAAGTTAAGGGATTTACCATAACGTATTAAATCATTACTAATGAATTTCTAAATTAGGCAATTAATTATCGAAGTCTTTCGAGTATTAAAGTAAAAGTTATAATTACACGCAATAAATATAAGTATAAGAAGTTTTGGCAACTCGGATTTATAATGTAATTTTCTTACAATAAAAGTTTCAGAATACGTATTGGACTAATACTCATTGCCTTCAATATTTCTTAACTAACTCTTATCGCGAAAGTTTGTCTTCGACCTAATTTTTTAATGAAAAAGTTAACTTCCTTACATTCTTCACTGTAATCATATTTTCCTATGACATTGATTGATGATTCAAATTAAATTATTTGTTTCAAAAGTTGTGGGATGAGATGATCCTCCTAAACTGAGATCAACCCCTACTCCTAAAATACGAGAATTAAAAAAAAACTGATACTCCTTAATTCAATAAGCAAGTTATTAAGTATAATAAACAAATAAATTATCTTCGCGGATAAGATACCTATTAAGAGGGTGTGACAGAGCTAGTCCATACTTTACAGGTAGATTCCTACCTTTACAGGTAAATTCCTACCTAGAAAATATTAATTTCAATGGAGGTATATTATTTTTAATCAAATACATTTTTATTGATTCCCTGTTGCACCCCAGAGGCAGTGACATAGTTTTGTGTGAACTCCCCGCCGCGCGGCACGAACGCTGTTGTGAATATTAAAACAATGCCAATATGCATGGCGAAAGTGTAGGGCCGAAATGAGTGGGAGAGAGGGAGAAAACTAATTTATATCAATTATTAAGAATTCATTCACTTTAATACAAGTCAAATAATTATAAGAACCTCGCGAAAAAATTTGGTTCAATTTTCTGCCAGGACATTGCTGTTTGAAAATTATTGATATGTAATTTAGATATAAATCTACCTGTAAAGTAATGTGAACTGCCTGTGTTTTGTTTATACATCAATGAAAAAATAAATTTAATACATTTTTAATTATTTGACAACATTATACATATTTATGTTCAAGTATCTTCATATATTTGCTTGCTTTTTTAATAAATGGAAGACTGAAGATTATAAAAGTAAAAATTATTTTAATCTTTAATAATATACTTTTCTAATTTAATCATCTTTAAAAACGAAATTTAATATTTTACCGCATGGATAAACTATGAGTAAAAAACTAATTTCTTAACTAAATATTTATTATACCCATAATAAATAAGAGAGCGAAGCACTTACATTACTTTTATTAACACATTTTTTTATTATTTCGTAACTTTGATACAGCTGGATGTTATTAGAAACTGGATGGAAAAGTTGAGAATGATATCTGAAGGATTATGACTATAAGGAATATATGTCCAAGACACTAAATTAATGTTAAAGCAAGATTAAGCTAGTTAATATTTTGCTTTAACATCCTAAGAATTGAAACAATTACTAAATGCTATCTTCGCCTTGTGCCAAGTACCTATATGCATAGAATATAGAATAACAGGATGGGGTGGTGCTGCCATAACATTATTGGACCCATTGATACAAATAAAACGATACTCAGAGTCATACTACAAAAACACTACCAACACGAATCTGAACCACCATATTTTTCATATTTATAACGTTAACTTTGTGGTTGGACATAATTAATAATTTTAATTAACTAAAAGTTTGTATGAACCACTTTTCTTATTTATTTATTTGACGCTCTTTAGGGCTTTTACATACAATTAATGTAAGGTATTACAATATTAAACAATTACACAAGCTATAGTAGGTGTTATGTATAGGTATAATTATTATATATTACACGAAAATACTTCAGAGGTGGTTTGGCCACGTGGAACGGATGAGTGAGGAAACGATGGCAAAGAAAATTTATGAAGCGAGTGTTGAAAGCAGTAGAAATAGAGGTCGCCCGCGGAAGATATGGCATAACCGGATAAATCAAGATTTACGAAAGTGGACGAAGCAAAAGTGGTATGCCAGGACAGAAGAGCGTGGCGTTCTATCCTCTCTGCACAACCCTTTGGGAAACGGCGTGATGGTAAGATATTAGTTAGAGAGCAATTCTTAAAGTGACCTTTACTTGGAGTAATTTTACGTTTACCGGTTTCGATACCACCGTAGGTTTGTCATGACAGACGCAAATTATCTCCCCAACAAAACCAATACTATGGCCAATTCCTCGATTTTTATGTGTTTTATTACCTTTAATTTTTTTTAAAAACACTCTTTAATATGGAGACATTTGTGACAACACCACATCTATTGTGCCTTTGCTTTTTTTGCTCCTTTTTGGATAGTGGCTACTTATTTACGCGTCCCGTGGTTCGGACACTTTTTCCGCGGCGTAAATTTCCACCCGAGCTAAAACTAACGCAAACATTTTGACACGTTTATTAACTTGTGGTGGATTGATAGGCTGTCCTCGGCAAGTATTGGCACTAGGGATTCTGAAGTCTCGGGTTTTTTCGATTCCCGGGACTCGAGACCCAAATTTTTAAAGTCCCGGGAATTCCCGGGACTCGAGACTTTGATTATTTTTCGTTTAAATCGTGAAAAAAAATTATGTTAAAAAATTAACTTCTTTACTTTAATTAACTTATATTATTTGTGTTATAGGTACGATAGGTGAAAATTTATTGAAACAATTTAAAAACACTTTATTCGATATTTATTTAAATTTAATTTATTACAATTTTTTTAATCGAAATATTTATATCAATATGAAGTTAAAACCTTTACTTTTGTAAGGAAAAATATGTTTTTAAAAACACCAAGGCGTTTAATGATGAATCACATAGCCTGTTCCTGGTTCTGCTATAATTAAATAATAAAAAAGATTCTCTACGTACTGTGAACGATAAATATAAATAAATTTAATAAATACTAACATTTCCAATTTAAGTTCAAAAATTAAAAGTTCGAAATCCGCAGTTCAGAATATACAGCGACGGAAACCATAAGTAGTAGAAGAACGTATCTGGCTAGAGAACGTATAAGTCAAAATATAAACTGATTATTTCAACAAATAAATCAACCCAAAGAGAATTCTTTTAAATTATTCTAGAAATACGAGTAGCACGTGCATCGTACAAAGAAACATTTTGCCGAAAAAATTCAAGGGTAAATATGTACATGAATTTTTTTTGTTGTTTAAGTGATATTTTACAAATAACGACGAAAGCTTTTATTACAAAGACAATATAATCTCTCTGCCGAGTGCCGACAATCGAGTATCTTGACGAACCGCTTGCTACCTGCTCTGTACGGGTATGGCTTGTTCTCGACTAAGCAGATCTTAGAGTATTGTATATACTCTAAGAAGCAGATTTTATTTTAAAAATATAAATGTAGGATATATTGAATAAAATTGAATCGGAAAGTCCCGGGTTATTAATTTTTAAATTCCCGGGACTCGAGACAGCAAAAAATCTTTGAATTCCCGGGAATAAATTCCCGGGTTGTCTCGACACAGAATCCCTAATTGGCACCCCTGCCGCGCGCCTCATCCCCGTCATCCCCGGCGCGGGTGTTGACAGTTCCTTCGTTTATATGCAAATGCTCCAGTCCGCCCCGCGCTGACTGCCTCATAAACCGTGTTGGCTTTTCCCTAGAAATCGATGACTTTATCCGAGCCATTCTTTTGCACGATAAAATCTCCCGTTTAAGAATCCTCCGCGATGTAAATTTCTGTTGCTGAAATTCAAATACCTAAAGAGATTCGAAAAAATCCACGCAGAATAAAAAAAAACTGTATATATTCAAGAACACATTCATATTTGTGAAGTTGCAATTTTTCAGAACAAATTTCTGTGAAATTTTTAAAACCAAATTAATTAATCGATTAGATAGTTTGGTTTTAAAAATTTCACAGTACTTTGTTCTGAAAAATTACAACTTCGCAAATATGAATGTGTTCTTGAATATATATAATATCTGTTGTATAAAATGTATGTCCAAATAAAATTAATTATTCGGTTAATTCTGGCGTCCGTCTAGCGGTGGCATTGCGAAGTAATTTGAACTACCGTATCAAGAAAAGTGGATTGCTCTATGGACAAAAATAAAAATTAATCAATTAATTAAAATGAGAACTAGGTAAAACCTACATATAAGGTCGATATATTCACGGAAACATAGAGTGTTGCTATAGCTTAGTGGTCAGAGCACCGGCCCCGGAAAGGACCTGTGTTCGAATCCCAGTAGTAACCTAATATTTTTTCGTGAATTAGATTTTTCTGTATGTCTTTCTAATTGATTAATTAATTTGGTTTTAAAAAACCTGTAGTTAATACAATGCATTTGTACCTACCTATTTTGAAATTATTAATTTTATTCAACCACAAAGTTGACGCTGTATACGTCAAATGAGGAATATAAAAAAATGCAGCAATATCTCTCCGGGGTGTTTCTGAGATAAAGACAAAAAACCTGTCACTACTCCAAGAAATTTCTCGAGAATCAATGAAACCTACATCTTTTGGAAACAAGTTTTTAAAAACAATGTCCACCATTTTTTTAAAATATATACGTATATAACTTTTAACTGTGGATATTGCTGTGTTTGCTACCAGATAGTTGAAATTGCTGATTTTTATATTTACATAATTGGATATTGCTGTCATACTTATGAATCACATTCCAATCCACTTCTCCGATTCTAGAGATGTTTCCGTTAAAAAAAATCCCCACCGCGTGCCTCCCTGCCCTATCCAAATAGATAAATAAAAAATTGTTTTTAAGTTAGCTATTATGAGATGAGAGGGACTACTCCTCTCGAAACTGTAGTAGTAATTAATTACTCATACCGTGGGTGTAGTAAAAAGTTTAAATAAAACATTATTTTAAATTAAAATATTGCACAACGAAGTAACTGCCAAACCATTCAATGGTATTTTTCAAAGTTGATAAAATAAAAAATTTCTAGATAACAACAAAACCAATTGGTATGTAATTCCAAAAATATTTAAACATGGAATAGACAGAGACATGCTTTGACTAATCGCGACCAAATTCCGTTCAATTAACGTATTAATATGAAACACTTCGAAGTTTACTACAATAAATAATTCATAAAAAGAAAAATAGAGAGGTATCATTACCAGATAGGATATCTATGTATACTTTTTCATAAAAAGGACTACAGATGTCTCTAGCATGGTCCCTTTAAAAATATGAAAGGTTTTCAGATTTGGAACATTTGTACAACTGTCAAAAATGTCGTTGTGTATGGATATTATTACGGTTGAATTGATGAACGTTGCATTGTGTAGAATGATCACTTAAGCCAGATCATTCATCATGTAAAAAGATTTCCGTACACGTTTCTCATATAAATAGCTTCGTCTTTGCGAGACTTTTATAATTTATCTTAATTCGTAAAAGTGTTGAAGCTATTAGTGTTGATGCACTTGTAGGTCAAGCCTGAACAGTATCACAGACTATAACGAATTGGTTTAAAAAAAAATAGAAGTTCCAGAATTAATGTCACTAGTATTCATATGCATTATTTACGGACGCCGTCTGTTGGGCATGGGGACCCCTCTTGTATGTTTATTGGTCCATCGTTGTTTATGCCCTGTTCAGGTCCTGCGGCTTCGACAGGGCCCGCAGGGATCGTGCGTGCCGCCATGTTTGTGTTTCCCGCGGCAAACTAAACACCACTTTGTTTCTACCATTATGCGTCATATTGTATGTTATCCCACCTCTGTACGGTATTGTGCACGTTCTCAAAGTTGTTTAGCCAAAAGTCACGGTCCAAAGATAAGTACATAATTATTCATCATTAATGCGCCATAGTCATGAACTATGTAAACACTCTCGCTGTCGCCATTATGAGCAAAACTTACCACAACCGCCGGGGGTTTTTTGCAGCCGAGATGTGGGTACTGACTACTGACCAAAGGGAATGAGCGAACACTGTACGTTTTTGAAAGAAAAATTTTGAGGCGTATTTTAGACCGGTTCTAGATAATAGAAGGAAGAAGATTCCATTTTTTGTGGATAAATTGTAGAAAAATAAGTAAAATGGAACAAAACTGTGATAGAATCACTAAAATATCTACAAATGTAAAAGGTATGGCTTGAAAGTTGTGCTTGCAAAAATAATTTGGTTTCATGCGACAGTCCAGCGTGTGACGTCACTTGACCTAGAAGACGCGGCTCGTGTTAGCTTAGTACTTGTGGTGCGACGATCTCGAATAGGTCAAATGACGTCACAGGCGAAGCGAGGCCACAGTAGTTGCACGCTAAAGCTAAAAGTAGTTGCTTATGTTCGCTCTGACCACAGTATGCTTATCATTTCGCGCCCGTTCGCTTTCTGTGATTTTCGCCAGTTATCAAAACAAGACTGCTGCCTCGCGCCCGCTGCGACGCAGTTTATAATTAACTGTTTTCTTTTGAATATTTTCGCATTTCCCGTGCATTCAATTAATTTCTAGGTGTTTCCAAAATATTTTAAAACGTCCAGAGTGTCCGGAAATTCCTCGTTTATATGCAGTTCTACTCGTTTTTAGAATCCCTCGACATAAATATAGATGGCGTAAGGTAACCCGACAGAGCCGCGAAATAAAAATAAAAATTTGTAAAAATAATATTTTATTAGTATTTTAATGTATTTATAAATGAAAAAAATAAAAACATGAACATAAAGAATAATAATATTAGTAAAAGATAATGAGAAAAAATAATATGTTTTGTTTTAAAGCAAAAATAAATACAAATTTAATTTAAGTATATGAAACAATCAAATAATTTAAGGATTAAAGAGTTAAGGTTGTTATTACGGTCGTTAGACATATTTAACTGTAACTGGTTGCGGATATTTTATACGAACCGCATATGCAACCAGTTACAGTTTAATTTAAGGATTATTTAAAAATACACAAAAAATAACAGTTGCATGATTCAAATTCATGACTATTTAAATTTCTAGATTATTTGCCTTCTTAAATCTTCTTAAAAGCTCTAATTTATCCACACTACCATTTAAAGACATTACTGCTTGCAGTCTTTAATTTATTTTAACGTATTTTTATATTTTGATGCATTTGGCCGCCTGGAGGTTAGGTTAGGTTAGACAAATTAAAAATTGTTTTTTCGTTATATTCAATTTTATAATTTTGATTCGCTTGGCAATGTCGACGCAGCTTTGTCGTCGCTGCATTTTCGAAATTGTTTTGCGCGGCTTTGTCCTCGCGGGATTTTCGGGGTTCCATGACGTGAATATAGATTGTGAATAGAGGGTGAAATATATTAAATAGTTATTTCGTCGAAAGAAAAGTGAACCATATAATGAATGGCTCCGCACGCAGCCCAGCGGGCTAATCAAAGCACGCGATAATGATAGCCTTCCACTAATTGTTCGGACCCTGGTGTAATTAATGTGTGAAATGGGTCAATTAATAGTTGTACCCACGTTGTCCCATTACAGTTTATCTACACCAGCGCGAACTATGCCAAGTTTTACTTTATAAAACACTCCACTCAGCTGCAATTATGGCCAATAAGAATCTGTAAGAGGAAGCAATACTAGCGATACATAATGACGTTCTAGTGCCAACTCTGATGTACGGAAGTGAAGTCCGGAATTGGCATAAAAAAGGAATGAAAGCCGACTGAATGCGGTGGAAATGCGGTCACTAAAACGCTTGTGTCGAAAATCTTTGGTCGATAACGTGAGGAATGAACAAATTAGAAGTGAATATAAGCTGGCTGTAGTGTGGTAGATAGAATAAGGAAAAGAGTGTTGAGATGGTTTGGTCATGTAGGACGTATGAGTGAGGAAAGGATGGTTAAGAAAATATATGGGGCGAGTGTTGAAGGCAACAGGAATAGACGGCGTCCGCGAAAATCCTGACACGATCAGATTCTGCAAATATTGGAGGATATTGTTTAAAGTCCCAACAGCCGTAAATCATGTATGAGAAGATGTATGAATGTAGCCGAAGCAAAAGTGTCAAGATAGAAGAATATGGCGTTCTATCTTCTCTGCCTACCTCTTCAGGGAAATTCAGGGAAACAAGGTGATGGTTGGTTAGTTAGTTAGTTAGTTAGTCGTCCATTAAATCTTCCTTGAATTTGTAAATACTTCTAGCTGTCTGCCAAAGAGTATCATTATTTGAGTATTTTTCTTGTGATGTGACGACCTGTTATTCGTTCCACGAAGAAACATGTGGCTGCTACCGGGATTCGAACCACGGATCTCCTCCTGTCCGGGGCAGGTGTTCCTTATCTCTAAAATCAAAATTTATTTTCCTATATAAAGATAATTAAAATCATTACATAATTATTGATATTTTCAATAAATAAGTCGTGAAAACAAAGTACATTTTTATTAATTAAATTAATATTCTGTTTATTAAAAAAAATGAATGCTGGCATATGAGTTTTCTACTTACGGAATCACTAGAATTGTCACTTTCAGTAAAAGTGCAGTGCGCCGTTTTTGCAACCGCAGCATTGCATTTGAACATATTTTATGAACTGCATTTTCGCTTCACCTGAAAACACATTCGCAAAAAATATTCTCATACAGGCTTTGTAATAAAGGGTGATATAAATTCAACGTCTATTTTTAATATTGTAATAATTTATGTATTTTTTTAGTTAGAAATGTAATTTATGACATCTCACTTATACTTTATATACTTTTAACGAAAAGGCACTGATATACGATTGAGCGCTGTTCGTAAAGGCTGGTTGAAAGTGGCTTTCGTCGGTGTAAATGCATTCTAATTTAAATATTGGTGAATCATTCAAAAATATGTGTGTTTAGTAGTGTTGCTGATATGAAAAGAAAAACATAATAATAAAAACTTATTTTAAAATTTATTTTTTGTGATTTTTATATGTTCATGGTACCTATGTTTTTAATTTTCTAATAAAGAGTTCGCACTAGAAAACCCCGCCCGTAAGTACCCACTCTATCGCTTGTCTCTATTCAATTCGCCTTTCTATGGTAGCGCGTCGCTTGTCAAAACAACTCTGTGTTCAGCGCGATGCCGCTGCGTATTTATAATCATCCGATGCTCTTGAACGTTCCGGAATAGTTTAGTTAATTTCAAATTCATCTAGAATGTTCGAAAGACTTAGATTATGTGTAGTTATTATCATCTTAGACTATCGTGACAACAGCAATATTGTTATTTTCAGAATAGGTCGCAATATCCGAGCTTCGTTAGGTGAAATATGGCATCAAGTATGTGCTTTTCCTTTTATTTCTACTGTTGTATGCACTTTGTATGCTTTTTTAATCATAATCAATTGTTTGATTTGATCAAAATATATATTATGATTCCATGCCTTTGTCATTTGCACATAAATATTCTTCCGTTTCAGTAGATATTACAGTTTTTATTCGCGGGATGGCATGACATAAAAAATAATACTTTTTAAAATAACTGTTCGGTATTATATTCCGAGTCCACGATGCTTCGGTGAGAATGAAAGTGGTATTTATCTGATGTTGACGATTAGCGTGCGCTCTGTTTATTTACAATTTATTTAGGTTTGCAGCTGAATATTTTTGTATCAACAAACATCACTTCAAAAAGCAACAAATTAAAATGCCTCGCCATTGCGAAGCGTGTTTTTTCATGGTTATTTGAATTTGTATATTCAAACAACAATACTACGAGACCCATAGAAATGTAAAAAGGTTTTAATACAATTTCCTGAGTTTTAAAAATGGCATTGTTTGAGTGTTATTATGCAACACTTACTTATTATTAATGGACTGCTCGTCACTTCTCTACGTGAAAACTTTTCTCATTCACTTAATAATAATTTACATACATACCTTCATCATACTTTCACGTGTCGTGGCTGCGGGAGAAATTAATGAAACGCTGGAATTTAATAATGGATTTATTAAATACTGATTTTTTAATTAAACAAACTTACAAAGGCTCTTAACACTATTTAACTTAACGCTATTATTTGAATTAAACTATTTCATAAATTTATCACTCGTAAATAGACACTTTATAATCGCTTTAACACTTTATTCACTATTCATTAGAACATTCCATCCAATTTCTGCATGTATTCGCTCCGGGTTTCACTACGTAAGAACGTTTCCAGATTATTCGCTCAAATATCGCACAAGAGTAAGCACTCCCCTCAATTATCTGTCGCTTAGTTCACACGCCTGATGGTAACACTGTTTTAGCTTCGTGTTTCGTCGCTAGAGCCTCGTTGTAAGAAACGTCGGAATAACTCTGGCCTGGCTCCGCGGTCTGATCCCTGGAGAATTCTCTAGTATTTACTAGACTTCTCTAGTGTTAACTCAAAAGTTCTCGTGACTTCCAGATGTTTCTGAAACGTTGGAGACGTTTCTCGAAAGCTGTAGATTATGCTAGGCCGTTCTGGAATGACTTGACATGAGTGCGTGATTGTTTTTAGCCTCGTTACAATACTTTTGATTATGATCAAGCTATAATCTATGTTCCCAATGCGAGTCGCCGGGAATCAAGTGATAAGAATAAGGGGAATAGGGGAAGTGGAGAGGTAATTCTGGAACGAATGGACTGTAATTTTGGAGATAAGAGAGCACGGAAGAAATAGACGAACACTAAGAGAGTGTTCCTTCTCCCGGTCTGGTTCACTATGATGTTCGATAATTTTGACGATCTACTTTACAGATCTTCCGATGTGGGCACTTAATACACAAACTGTCTCCAAAGTACGACAATTCTTTGGAATGGATACTTGGACAATCAATTCGATAGATAATTAATACGACGACGATAGATGAATTTCGACTGAGTGATCAAGGTGGGGAAGGAGAGAGAGGAAGCGGATTGGGATGTAAAATGCCAGATCGTGTTAGAGTAAAAAAAACGCCTAGAAATGCAAATACTGAACAATGTATATAACTTAGGGAAATTAGGGATCACTGGAAATGTACAAGGGTGAGTCATTAGAGGAAAAAAATTTAAGATCGGGGAAGTGTTGTGGAGTGTGATAAATTATTCTGTTTTCTCAGAATTTTAGTTTATAAGGACATCAAAGGTTTCCAAATTGTTCATTATGAAATCAATTGGATTAATTTTGTGTGAATACTTTGTTTTTCAATTGTGTGGTTGGAGAATTACAAAAATTAGTATTTTTAAGGCAACGTTAGGTTATTTTATTCTTGTTTTTAATATAATTTAATTTAATTTATTCTTGTATTTCTTGTGGTATGAATTTGCTGTCACAATCTCCGGAAATCCTCCCCACTACGCGACTCGCTGCCCTACTCAAGAAGGTTGACAGAATTCTGTATTAAGGTAAGTTATTACCACCTTACGATGAGCGGGACTTCTTCTCTCGAAACTTTAGTAGTGGTAAAAACGACTCAAAGAGTATGCAATATAATGTTTAATTTAGTCGAAATTAAAATAACTGCTTGTGTCGGTTAAGTAACAAGATGTGTGTGTGTGTGTTTGTGTTTGCAAACACACGTGCATGTGTGAGATGAATATGTCACTTCACATTTTACCTCTAACAGAGAGTAGAATTTGGAATTTCAGGTGAGTCAGTGCGATTGTTAAGTAATTTGTCAAGATATTTCATTTCACTTATCGTTCGTCTATATTCAAGGTTAATTAAGTTTTTATACTTGTATACCTCGGCATTGTTGTCGAAATGTCTAACGCGCTTTTTAAAATTCAATATTTTTTATAAAAATCTTCTAAATGCTTTTAAGAAGCTTCTTATGCATTTCGCAGTGCGGAGACGAAACTGGCGACGCAAATTCCAAAATGTCCAGTACATAGCAGAAGAATATGCATTTCATGAGTGCTACTTTACATGATTGCATGTTACGTTCGTAACATGCAGAATACGGAATTATTATTAAGTATTTTGTTCCCTCAATATGCTACCGGACTCAAGAAAGTCTTTGTACTTATTGAATGCTTAAATTGCAAACTTACCATAAAATTTACCGTCAAATGGAGTGCAGTAGCCTGCGTCGTCGGATGCTGCATTTTTCTCCAACGTTTCTAGATGACCGAACGGCTAAAATTTCGTCTCATTCCAAGACTTTTCCTTGGACATCGCCCTCGACCGCTCTCAAACAACTGGAAATATTTCTATTTCAAAGAAAAGCGCCGCTTCTTTTCTCAAAGAAATGGAAAAATCACGTTGCATTCAGGCTTCGCAGGAAATAATGTACAAAGCAACCTGATTCGGAGTCGACTCTTGTGTAATACGCGCAGTTTTATATGTATACTAGCTGTAACCCGTCAAAAATGATGGTACTTTTACATGCCGGTTCCTAAAGAATAAGTATTTAGGTACTTATTTTTAGCCGACACCCATGAAGTAGTAACAACGACTTTTATCATAATATTTGAACACTTTTTTATATTTCGCCTGCCGGCAGTTAAGGAACCTATTCTAAACCCTGGCGATTGGACGGAACATGAAAGGGTTCGCGTCTTTGCTAAGTCCTATACTATACCCTACCAACATCGCTATCGTTGCCGCCTTCGGGTTTGCTGGCCCGGGGTTCAAGCCCCATCTCCGGCCGTTTAATTTGGTTCTTTTAGCCGCGAACTCGAATGAAATTAGGATGTTACACGATGTTACGACAGACAGACAGATGGACAGACAGACAACGAAATTATTGTGTTTGATTATAAGCAGAGGGTACAGAAAAATATGTACACATTTTAACAGTTCTGGATCTCTGGTTTTTCGGGAGTTGAACCGAATTACGAATCAGTGTGGAGTTATCTCAGAAGTTGTTTTTTTTTTGCCTCATAACTAGTGTCACCATTATTCTCAAACCAAATGACAGGGGTACGATTATAATTCGAGGATTGCATGACCGTTTTAAAATATTGGTTTAAATTTTAGAATATTGTTGTGATTACAATACAAACGTCTATCAAGTGAATATATTTATGATTAATTTGAAACCCGTGGTACTGTAAGTGATGTGCACAAAGGAAGGTCTCCACTCCACAACTTGAGTTTCTCCTCGCTCTCCTGATTTCACCCCAAAGGAAATTTTGGAAACTTCGTAGAAAATTAGGTATTCTGGCCACGCTTCGAGTACAAATTAAAACGACGTACACATCAATTTCACTGGACACTTGTTTAAACAGCGCTTATATTAATCATTTTAAGTACTTGTTGAAAATGTAGATGTCAAAAGTGATATTTATTCATCCCTTGGTAACTGTATAAATTTAATATCACAACTTTGATACAAGTTTTTCCTTTTGTTGAAATGTGTATATATTTTTTGGCCACCTGTGTATTTTAAATTTGCTCTTTATGCGCGATTGTATCCTTGTTGCAAGTCATGAAAGCATATTCTAAGCACCGTCATTTTGTTGTGGTGATCTGATGTCAAACTATTGTGATTATTCCTACAACACACTAGTGATTCTTCTTCTCTGTTTTGCGCTTATGAGAGCATTACTTCCTATTTTTCTATTTGGCTTTATTAATTGCCGACCGGAAAAGTCACCGTTATCTGCACAAATAAACATCACAGATTACATAGCCATAAGATCGCCTTCCAGGGCCACACTATCCAACAATCTTTTCCTGAATTATAAGATGCACTTTTTTAGAAACCACAAACTGGATTCCTGACAGAATACATTCGATCTTGAAGTACTTTTCTCAGTGGAACTATTAATTCTCCTTCTTTATCTGATTAAATTTGCATGTTGAACCACGTATAAGAAACCCGGAGTTTCTTAGAATAATTTTGCATCCTAATGTCGGTTATTTTTCTTCTATTCAAGAATGTGTCTTGGGTACATGTACTATTTTTTGTGCTCACCCTAACATCGATGCTGATATTCTTGAATACTCCATCATAATTTAATGAGTCACTACTTCAACACAACTCCCATTTTCTTGAAAATAATCTGAATTCATAGAAGACAAAATATCAATATGAATACATTTTTAATTATAAATGCTATTATGCATAACAACCGCAAAACTTGTCCTGAAATTTGCGACGTTAATGTAGCTCAATAATTGGTTCTAACATTATTTTGTTCGCTTGTTCGCAACTTGCATTTTACACGCATGTTCGCTGTGCATATCATGTGTCTCTTCCATGCCATGTGTCATTCCAAGTGGTGCTGAAAAAAAATTGGTTGCTTGACCATCTAAAAAAATCATATTTTCTATGCGTGCATCCTTACGTTTTGGTAGTAAAAATGTTTTTTTATTTGTTGTATCCGGTCCAAAAAAGGCGGTCATTTTTGTTTTAGGCTTCGCTTTGTTTTTCGCGTGTGCAAGGATCTACGATTTTCTAAATTACTCGGCACTGAGTTATTCTAGATTTTTCAAATAAACTGCATTATTTTCAGTACATTCTGGTCTACGAATCGAATTCCTATAAACTTATCTTTTATGTTTTTGTTCGTGTATTTTTGTAGCCAAATTTACTGTGTACGAATGAACAAAAAATTAAATTTTCGGTGGTTAATTTCTTAAAGAAGAATTGGTTTCACAACTTCTATTTCTTCTGCGCTTTTATATATAAGATAATAGTAACTTTATATAAAATATTTGTTATATTTACAGCCTCTTTAAAATTGAATTTTTGATTTTTTCGAAATTTGTTGGAGGACCAGATAAAAGTCCCAAAATTCCTCATATTAAACTTCTCTATAATATCCAACTTCAGTATAAATTTCGAATTTTGAGATTCGAGATTCAACTCCAAGTAAGTATAAAAAATTTTGAATTCGGGCGAAAAATGCTTGAATTTTTTCAAGATTAATAGTATTAAAGCGTTCGCTTTGACAAATCTAGTATATATGGTGACGTTCTTTACTGTTATGTCTGATTGATCATTCACCCAGTTAGTGCTGTCAGTTAGTGACGTCATTAATCAGGTCCGTACGATGATGGTTCCTGGTGCTGTTTCCTCTTTAGACACGCCCCACTTATTTGTTTAAATAGCAATGAGGCCGGCGCGTCGTGGACCAAGTTTTTCGTTCGCGCATTCCACTGCACCTAAAATATGAACGTGACCCATATACACATCAAGGTAAAAAGTGATGGACATTCACTGCAAATGCATATTTCGGCGTTTTTTTAATCGAAAATGCGGGTTTTTATTATTCGTTTATATCAGAATCTAATGTACGCCAGACTACCATTTTTTTGACAATCATTTATAGAGATCCTTTTCATTCTAAAATAAAACCAATAAATTTAACATTATTTACAATAATTAAGAAAATATAACCATTTCACGGCCAAAAAAAATCATTTTCAGTGTCTTGTTTTTCATTACTGAATATTTCTTGTATATTCTGAATATACGGAATATTTATATAAACGCCTAATAATATTTTCTTACGAGTATAAAGCTAGCAATATGATGATAAAACGTCACTTAAATAGTTAAGAAATGTTCAATATTAATAAAGATATTAATTAACTTGCAAGAAATTCTTACATTTTTTGATTTTTACATTCATTAAACAATTCAAACGCTTCAAAATATTTTTTGAAAAATTTTAGTTTTTTAAATAATTTTTTCAGAAGATGAATTCTAATGAGCCATTAAAAAACTTAATTTTGTCAAAAGTCAGTTTGTTAAAAACTTGTAAGCAATTCCAAAGTTTTATTAAACTTTAGTTGGAGGACTATTTCGTAATTCCCACTAGTTCGTCGCACAACAATATGTCGTTTCTTTATCGCATGGATGCACAGTTTGCTATGGTTTTCGGTAGCTGTCTAACACGACTGAAGTGACTGCGCGGTCGCGTCGCAATTTATAAGATCCAGATATTTAGAATCTATTATTGTATACCCGCGTACTCGACCGGCTTCTAAAGCTTTCTAAAGCATTTCATAATCATTCAAACTGTTCGAAAAACCGTCGATTGTGTACAGTTTCTCTCGTCTCTAAATTGTCGTCACAATATGTGGTTAGGCGACATAATAAATAAATATGCCTCTCAAAATGATGATTGATCTAATATCTGAGGCTAAAAACTCGACGCTAGATGGCGTCTGTCTCTGCTTGCGGCGCGAGAACACAAAAACATATTTTAAAAACATTGAAACAATTGCTCTCGTTTTTTCTTCTTCTAACGGAGTGTACGTGCATTTTTTCGTATTGCGAATGAGCGGATTATAATCGATTAGTGAAATATTGTAATCATATTCTTCCGGCATTTGCATCAGTTATTCTTTTTGCGTGTCATTTTTGGCGTGAAAGAACAAAAAGACTCAGATATTTGCAGAAAAGTGGTGCCACGAAGATTTGCGACTACCTAAACGATGCTCGATTGTCTTCGAAGCCGAAAAGGAAAAAGTGTACAGGTCAGTGGTTATTTGTGACGTATTTGGTTTACTCATATATGTTCTTCAGAGAGAGAGAAAACGTAATTTGGCACCTTTTGTTTGCATTACCATATTGAGAGGTATATTTGAATATTAAGTTCACCCAGCGGATAGCTATTTATCCGTCGTCCGCCCACAAATACAATATGTTTATGTTATGTTGGGTTTTTCAAGGAAGAGGGCAGGCGTCAATATAAATCCGCGTAGGTAACTTTTAAACGATGTATATTCTCTTATAAACCTAGACTGTACCTAAGGCCTGCTGCCGGTGACGCACCGGTCCCGCGCGTCCCCTCCACGCCTGCCGCTGCGCGCGCATCTCCCGTGCGCGCGCGGGAGATTTACCTTCTTACAGTTTAACGTGTCATTCTTCAGGCTGCATATTTTAGTGCAGAACGCTCCTGCTCAAGAGAAATATTAATCGTATTTCCCTATGTTTTTTCATTTTTTGAAGTATTTCATTTCTCTTTGTACTGCCTTTGCTTTCTTAAATCAAGAGGTATGTTGCTAGTGGCTTGAGAAGAATTCTAAAAATTTCTAGGTTAACAAACCAGTAAATAAGAATTCCTCGATACTACTCTCCGCAAATATTTTAGTTCAAAAATATAATTACAAAACAAAAATACCTGAATTAGTGGTAAAATTCGGAAAAACTTCTAATTCTGGCCCCAATACACGTATCTGGTTGGCGAATAAAAACATATCTGAATTGTATTGCACAGGAAACCCGTTTTATTTTGCCACCCTTGGAACTATTGTTGTATGAAAGACTGCTGGGAAAGGGTGGACGTAGAAAATCATAAAGACGAAAATTCATTCTTATCACGTCAACGTGACTGTCGAAATGCGCATGCGCTACTTTATAATACAAAGTGGAGTAGCTGTACACAGTAGGGAAAAAAATAATTTCTTATCCATTTTCTGGCTGGTATTAAGTTGAGATAGTACGCTTATTTTAATGTTTTCGTGCACGAAATATAGTATTTTGCTATGAATAGTAGAAAAATAACAATTATACGCCTTTATTTTGACAGTACATGAGTTGAAGTGAGAAGGGCGGGTGCACCGAACTACGCTCGCACGCAGACTCGGGCATTAGTATTGCTCGGACTATTTAAGAAGAAGCTCGTTTGCGCTTGTTGGCGCCATAAATCGAACTGTCAAATGTACTGTTTGGTGATAATCAAGACTATATGTTGCCAACTTTTGAAAAAATGATGAAGGTTTACGAGACTGGCTAATAAGTGCGAAAATACATCCGTCACTTCAGAAAAAGCAGAAGACATATAGAAAAGAGCTTTAATTTGTACAGTCACACATAGGTTTACGAGTTACACAGATGTTAAAATACTATCATTTAATGGACAAAAACATTCTTAAACTTCACCCTAAGGTTCGAAGAAAAATTGAAAAATCAAGAGGAATTCTATTGCAATAGTAAAGTGCTGCTTGATAATTCATCATGTAAATTTAAAGAAGTTAATTAAGTAAAAATTGATTTTGTCTAAGTGAATTAATTACTTTTCCTGTTTTGGATACACTATAGAATCTGATGATCGTCAGAAAAATCTGTGGCATCCTACATAATATTGTACATTCCGACACTATGTCGAAATATTGAAAAAAATGTTTTGGCGACACACGTCAAAAATCACACGCAGTACGCATACGCACTGCCTTGAATGAGATTTTCAACAAAACCAACTATAATCCAAATTGATACAAGACCAAGTAAACAGATGGTAACTGATATTTAAGAATTCGATGGGCAACCACCGGTACTGGACGACAGTTAAATGCCAGTTACGAGTCATCGATAACATCAAATACAAAGCTCAAATAACGGTTATTGTGTAATCTGTCAAAACTGGTTTTGACCATCACTACAAGAAATTAAAATATTAAATAAATCACAATTTATTTTTTTCTCAAATTAAAAAATAATGTATAAATCTTGGTTGTTTTGATCATTACCATAATTTATAAATCGCTACATATCTCCAATGGATAATAGCATGGTTATAAACATTTTTATTTTTATCTCATTCGAACGTGAGATAAAATAGTACCTATAAATGTTTTAAATCCAAATTTTAAGTGAAACCCTGTGTAATTTATGTGTCGTATGTTATATTGAATTCCCAGAAATCTTCTACTGAATCAGTAAATGGATTTTCTCTCAGTGTAATGGTAACATTTATTTGTACCTACATATATTGTACATATATTATCGGTGGGTTTTAGATTACAGTATGGATTACTGTTAATAGTGCTTGAATTCGATCCTAAGGTTACTACACGATCACATTACTTTATGTGTTTTATTACTGCTAAATAGTTTGATAAAAGTGGATTCAAAAAATACTTACGGTAAAACTGACGAGGAAGAACTGGATTTAGGATAATTTGATTGGCAATGCCCTGATTCAAGGCAGCTTTTCATCACAATTCTTTAATGGTTCAAGTACAGGTATCAACAGCAGTCCAATATTAAATATTCAAAATCATTTGGCAGATGATTCTTAAAAACGAAAATAATTGAGACTGATATTCGAAACTGGACGCAGATCGATAAAAGAAGAAGATGAAAAGAATAATGAAAAAATGCTCGTGTGTTTCGTTAAATGCACATTTTTTTATATTTTTAAAAGCATGATTTATTCAACATGCTTGTTTCAAACGAGTAAACCGTTTCGGTTTTGAATTTTGAAAAAAAATTTATCCCAGGGGACATCATTTTATTTTCCCATATAAATATAATTTCGTCTCTATGAGACATCTATTATATATATTAATTTTCATAAAGCTCAATATATTATTAAAATGAAATATTTTATTACGATATATAAATGACGACATCTAATAGCATAACGACATATAAATGAAATATTTATATGTCGTTATGCATTGTCAGATAAATTGTCCTAATTGATAAAATTATTGAAATATTCGGTACAGTTATCCTCTATTATAATTGTTGCCATTATCAAAAAGCAGCCACAAAGTAGCGATGTAGTAGAAATACGAAGTGTTATTATGATTATAATAAATAAATTAATATGTGAATAATTTATTAATAATAATAATATCTACAATTCATTTTATAAAACCTTTCATTTCTTCTCATCTAATGGAAGAATAATCGCTTATTTAATAATACTATAATATATAAAATTATAAACGATTACCTTGATGTACAAAATGTTCTTTGCAAAATTAAAATAACAGTTCCCATCAGAATCATCTCAATATTCTTTTTTTTTTTTCTTTTTATTTTTTCGCGCTTTATATTCTTCAATTTCTTCTCTTATTTTATTTATTATGCGTTTTCAATTTTTTCTATTATTAATGTTTTATTGTATTATCTGTATTCTTTAATATTTTATGTTTTGTCTATTTCAACACTGATGTATAATTCTATTTCTATAATTTACACAGATATGTTGTTGTATTAATATTATGTATAAATGCACAGTAGGTAAAAAAGGTAGTTAGCCGTGTATATTAAATAATTTTTTAAAAAATTACGCAGTATATTTCATGAAACTTTTTTTTAATGCAAATATCGGATATTTCCCTCCATTACCGCGACTCATTAGAGCGTATAATATTCTCCATTGACAAAGCTATATAGATATATATTTTCAGATCAGAATTTAAAATGAACATTTTATTGCAATTGACAATATGTTCATTAATGCTACAGATAAAATAACCACCTTGTATGATTATACCTTTTGTAATATAATAATGTAACATAATATGTTATTATTTAGATGAAATTATGTTACACCATAATATACGAAACGTTTGTTCTAAACTAAATAAAATAAGTACTTGTACCTGAATATCATTAATGCGGATATTCTGCGTATAAAAAATAAAACAAATATAATAAATCGCTCGTAGCGTTAGTTAAAGCTCTCAATGAAATACAACCACCGCACATTGAGGGGTAAGTGTGGCAAAATGGCGGCGGCGGCGCATTTTACGGTCTACAGCTGCGGGAGTTAATAACTTTCTGGTGCTGATAAGGGCAAACAGAGTATTATTACGTGTATCAAGTATTATTACGACGGCTCGTTCAGTTTGCAAAGAACGAGCTCTTCCTATTTGTGGTATGTTCATTGGGAAAAATAAAAAAATGTTAAAATATATTTTAGAGTTGTTTTTAAAAACGTATTTTGGAATATTTTTATTTGTATGTTCTGAGAACACAATTACTGGATTTATCCACAGAAGATACTAGATATTAAAAATATAGAAGTATCTGTACTAGGGAATGCAATCCCTCGAGATTAGAATTTCCATTCCCGCGGGATCCCTACGGATCGGGATTCCGAATACTTATGTGTTTTTTGTTTTGTTTTTGCATTAAAGTTTATGTAGGCATTTTTCTAGGCATCAATCAGTCAATGTAGTAGAGTTAGTAGTAGTTTTTATTACTATGTTAGGTTGATAAAATAAAGCAAATATTATTCAAAGCTTTTTTCATTATTTGAATGTGACATGAACATAAGTTTAAAGTACTTACTAAAAGCTCAATAGACTAACACAATTAAACATACAAAACTTAAAAAATGTTGATCTATCCCGATAATCCCGATAATCTCGTCCGATTTTTCGGTTCGGGTTTGACCTCGTAAAATGCCTAGAGATCTCGCGGGATCGGGATTGCATTCCCTAATCACTCCTAGCTGCGAAAATCTATGCATACTACTTCTCGAGAAAAGACTACAGATGTCTCTAGCATAGTTCCTTCAAATATATGAAAATTTTTAATTTAGAACACGTATACAACTTCAAAAAATTGATAATGTGTGGATGTTCTTACGATGGAAATGGTGAACGTTGCATTGTGTACAGTCATCACTTAAGTCAGCTCAAACAAGTCGTAGGCCCTGGGCCATCGTATAAAAACTTCCATACACGCTTCTTCGTCGCAGTAAAACTTCTATAATTTATTTTAAAATATTTTAGAACTTAGAAATAATAATTGGATAAATAAATCTATCATAGGGATGATACTTATTATGCAAGAATACCTTAATACTGACATTATTGCTAGCCTTCGTATTCTTCATGCCGTCTATCGAAGGTTGGCAACTATTTTGCAGTATACTTATTTATCCTGTGAAAGATGATTTAGCTTTCTGAAGTTGCGCCGCCAAGATAACCTCGTTCTGTCTCCACCTCAACTATGTTCTATCTTCCTCTAAACACCAATATTACTCATATATAAGGGGTATAAAAGCAGAGGCTGCTATACGGCTGTTGTTTCTGTTGTTTGTTGTTTGAGTTGTTTCTAAGATAAATACAAAGAAACCTGTCACTACTCAAGGAAATTTCCCGGAAAAAACCTTTGAAACTATATCTTATTAGAAAAAAGTTTTTAAAAATAAAATAAATAATTAATAATCAATGAAAAAATAATTTTAAAAAAATTGTAAAAATATTATAAAAAAATAAAAAATGCTACGTCAGTTTTTTTTATAAACATCTTTAAATAAATATTTAATTTATAAATTGTATGCTATTGCTATGTTTGCTATCAAACAGTGGACATTTCAGCTTTCGCTCTAGGTATACATAATTTAATTTTGCTGTCTGCTATGATGTTTTAGTTTAACATCGACATCAACTCACATTTCAGTGTGAAGCGACCATTTAGTCGCGTGACACATCCTTCGGGGTAAATTGATTGAAAAAGATTTTTTTTATTATTTTATTTATTTAATATATGGTAGAATTACAATTCTTATATCTTTACATATCAAATTAACATTTTTTTTAATACTTTGTAGTCATGTAGACCTCATTAGTGAAGAGAAGCTCTCGAGTCTGATGAGGGAGCCTCAGTTCTTATTTTATATATTGGTACAAATGCGAGACATTTATATAATATGGTAATAAAGGTAATTAGATAATGATGTATTGAAGTATTTTGAAAAAAGTTATAAGTTTTGCTGCCTTTGCTTTTTACACCGCGAGGATATTACTGTGTATGCTTTTAATATTGATTTGGAAACATTTTTTCAACAAAATTTTCTGTAAATGTGCATATGTGGGTAACGTTGTATAAATGTAAAAATGAGTTAGAAGTTTTATGTTCTTCGCCCGCAATACTGCCTGCAGTAAATTAGTATTAAAATTACTAGTTAGTTTTATTTCAAAAGCGAAAATTTCATTTTATGTTTTTAAGGGCGCGAAAAGTCCATTAACGAAGCACTACAATGCACTTGCACTAACTAATGCAGGAAGCGAGATATTTTCTGTACAATCCGAGATGTTGTGATGAGAGAAATTTTATGAGAAATAAAATCAGATTTGAATTGAAGGAAACTTTGCAAATTTTTACCGGAAAATTATTGATGCAATCGTTTCTGAATAATATTTTTTAACTCAAGTCCGAATTTAAAAATTAATGACATATTAGACGACAGTGACGATTAGAATTTAAAGAGAAGATAAAGATACTCAACGGATCATAGTCAAATGATGATGACGATTACTATATTAATTTTTTTATTCGTGTTTTCGCAAAACACGTGAAAGATTATTTTCAGAATTTTATAATTCCATTTCTTGCTGTTGTGCATTTTAAAAAATAAGTCAAAAAGAACATTACTTTTGAGATCTCTGCGCCTATTTATTCCACACAAAGTTCTACAGTGCCAATCTAGGCTATTTCTCTCCTTTTCGTAGAATGATCAATCATTAAAACAACAGGAAAATGTGAGATATCATCCAGAAACGGCAACCTAAACATATTCTTCACCCAGGTTCATTTCAAAAACGATTTCCTATTCTTCCATTTTTTCTTGTATCTCCTTGTTTATATTTATTATATTTTCACTCATTTATTATATTTTTATTTTTAATCACATAAAATAACTATGTTTTATGGATATGATTTTTATCGTATTAACTAGTAAATTCAATAATTAATATATTGAACAACAATATGCCAACCTCAGAACAAGTATTTCTATACATCTAGCGAGGTAGGAAGTGCCATTTATATTTATGTAGAATATGTATTTATTAAGTATTTTATAATAATGTCTCTTATAAACGCCAATTTATTGTCACTGAAACGTAATGAAAAGAAACTTGTTGATTTATAACGTATTTCTTACGGTTGTTTGCTTGATCAGCAGTAATAGTAATAGTTTAGCGAAAATTTTAGATTTTCCTGATTTCACTGATCAAAGAACTCGTTTCGGCAAAACAATTTTTTTTTCTTATATGTGTTTATTTAGTTGATAATACAATTTTATTATTAACTATTTTAAAGCATGCATATATTCATTTAACAAAATACATAATTTTTGTATTGTATTGTATGGTTTTGGTCTGATCTACGTGGGCGCCAAAGCACAACATTTGAATTGCTACTCTCTTGAAGCAGTAGTTAGCTCTAGAAGCAAACAAGATAACCATGCGAATGGTCAATAATGTTAAAAATACTTCATTAATGGGCAAGTTTTATAATACTAATAATATAATATGTTGCAACATTTAACTAAAATATAGATCAAAACTAATAAATCAGTAAATAAATATTGAATTCTGTCAGTAAATAACAGAGAAATAGAATATTAAATTTAGGGCAGAATGATTGACCTCCAACTCGGCTGTGACGTCAAGCGTCTGCTTAGCCGGGCGCCGGATGACGTCACGCGACTCCACCGGGCGGAACAAAATTATTCATGCAAAACGCAGATTTGAAATTCTATTTGTTACTTATTGAGATGTCTTAATTTTACTTTCAGACTTTTGTTCAATTTTACTCTAATTTTCATTTCCATTCATTGAAAAAATATAAGATTTATGTTGTCACAAATAAAGAATACCACAAGAGTTTCCCCCGAGGCCCAGCTGGGGTGCCCATGAATTGGTAATCCGGGGACAACTGGACCATTTACTTAAATGAATAGCAGTATTTTTCTTCTCACTGAGAATCCCTTTTAATATTACACGTGGCCCTTCCCAAGTGGGCAAAGCCCCCCGGTACTTATTTGCCATCCTGTCACATTTGCTTTCTTTTCAAGCCTTTTTTCCACATTCAAGAAATATAACTTAACCAAATTGTAATTCTTGTCATAAATATGTTTTCCTGAGAAAACTTAATTACGTCCATTTACCTTAGTTCGGGGTTCAATCATATTTATGAATGTATACTAGCTGTAAACCGGCAAAAGTGACGGTACTTTAACATGTCGGTTCCTATGGAATAAGTATTAATGTATTTTATATTAAAAAAATCGTAAAATAAGTTCTAGTAAAAAAAAAATTCAAAAAAAGAATGCGATTTTTTTTTAAATATCGTACAAAAAATACTATTAAGTTGTTACGGGCATTACACGAAGTTACAGAGAAAGACGGACGGACGGACGGACAGACGACGAATTTATTATAATTGGGATTAATAAATAGAATATGAACTGCAAAAATGTGATCTACTGATAAGAACATACAGATAACAGAGCTAGTTCACTATACTGTCACGTGTCGTGGCTAGGGAGGAATGGATGAATGAAGGAAAATGAAAAAAGGTAAAGTGTCAATTTTGATAATCTTTTTGTTTTTTTTTTATTCTTATGATTACAGATGAAATGGGAATGGTCACCGCGGAGGACCTTTTTTTCGGTGGTCCATAAAACCCGAGAATTTTCCGCCATTCTTGAATATTTTTTTATGAAAAAAAATCGACATATTCTTAAAAGTATATATTTTCATTTAAAAATAATACCAATACCATAAATTAAATAGATTTTCTTAAAAAAATCACAAAATTGCCTATTTTCGCGCTTTGTAGGTAGGTATTCCCCCTTAAATATGAAAGAGATATTTACCATTAATTTGTTTATATTTGTATCGCATTATTAGTGATCAGTAAATAAGTATCATAATGAGATTATTTTCTCCCTTTAAGGCTCTTTATTTCACGTTTTAATGACATCATTCTCAAGTTCTTTAACCGGGCTTATCTTATTAATTATTTATTGATCAGCAATTATGAAAACCATTAAATATTTTGTAAAGCGATCAAAATTGTGAAAGGTTTTTCTTAAAAATTCCGTAAAGTACTTATTTCAGACATTCTCGAGGGAAATAATATCGTTAATAATTTCGTCGACCTTTGAGAAACGATGGCCTTTAAATATATTTTACCGCAAGAAAATGTCTGGTAAATGATCTTTATAATATTTTTCTTGATATAAATAGGTATGGGGTAATAGATTAATCATTGGTGCATTTGAAACATGAAAGAAATCTTTTTTTAATCATTATCTGCAGCTTTTATTATTCAGCAGTATTGAAGAACCCTATTTTTATCGTATTACCCGATTATATAATATTATCGGAATTTCAAGGTTAACGCGACTAATGTTAGCTGCTAACATTATTTTCATCATCAGCCATAATGCTTTCGAATTCATTTCTTTTTGTTGAAACTGTTAAAACCACAAGTCATGCATGATGCCATATTGATTGTTTCACAATTTTCGATTCTACTTCAAGCAAAAACATTTTGAAAAAGAGCGTTGCCAAACATAATATAAGAATATTTTTTGACACCATAATATAATATAAGAAAAAGCTTGCAAAACTTCGAACGAAGGAAGCTTAAATTAATGGTTCGCGTTTTAGCTAAGTTCTGCTCTAACAATGCCACGGAGAAGCGATGGTGGCTATGTCGGTTAGTTGCCGCGTTGACGTCGGCGCGTTCGAGATTCAGTATTTTTGCAGTCGTGTACTTTCGTTTTTTTGTTGTGAATTCCAGGAAGTTACGGATAGACAACGAAATTATTATATCTAGATTAGTAAAGACCCTTGCATGTTACTTGAGCCGCATGCTGTTATCGTGTATTGACTGACATTAAGTTGTAATTCCAGCAAGTTACGGACGTTACGTACCGACAGACATACACATAACAGACGTTGGTAGAGCCAAACTCCGATGGCTGAATGAATACAGCAAGACGTGACGTCAACTATAAGCAACAGGGATTGGAGGAATACATGTCAGGATAGAGGAATGTTGGTGGAGGCCTGGACCCACAATGGGCTGTGGAGCCGTTGATGATGATAATGATGATTAATAATATATGTACGTACGAATAGATTTAGTTCAATTTTGTAAATATTTATGCATTAAAGGTGTTCATGTCTATGAAAAATCATGTCTAGCATGGTTTTTAATTTAACATTGATACTTTGTATAATTTACGGGAATAAGTTAACATTACTTCAAAGTATTTCTATTAAAAAACTTCTTAATATGTTTTCTCTTTTTTTTGAAATGCGTAACCCTAAGATATCTCAACATTTCTCATTGAAAACAAACAAAAACTCAAGTAAAAGCACGAGATTATTATAATAACTTAATCCCATTCTAATAATACCTTTTCAAATATCTTTGAAAGAGGACTTTTCCACTTCTGCGGTTCTGTAGGTAAATTCCTGAAACGGCTTTCATTAAAATATTAATTTTCACAGGCAATCTGTATTTAGATTTTCGATTCAGGAGGAATAGAACTTTCTATCAATTATACTGTAAGTAAAATTTTTCTTTTGACGCACGTCTACCAGGAAGGATTTAATATTATTACATTGATTTATTTATTCATTTAAATTGTCAAAGCTGTACCATAATAAATGCATACTTTTAATTGCAATGTTGTTAAGGCATATTTTGCACATTTTTAATCGTCATACATCCACACATAATATAATTTTTTATTTTATTTTAAATTTATTGATGCAATACAGTACACGCATAAAAACTTTTTAGATTTCAAACGAATAAACAACACACAACGTCAATGAAATATTTCCAATTTAAGATAATTAATAATAGGTATATATGGACATGGCGTATTATAAAATACATTATTTACAGCCCGCTTGGATTGTGATCTGTGTGATTGTTTTAAGATTTTTTTTTTTTAGAATTTATTTATTTATTTTTGATACATATTATATACATGCATATGTCAAACTGCACAGCAGTTTTACGGCATGGTTGCCTTCAATATTGTTTGACAAGTTATTTTTCAATATTTTTTATAAGTAATAATTTATATTTTAGTTTATTTTTAAATGTACGATAGTATCTGTCATAAAACATCCAGGTTATTTTCACAATTTTTAAAATTATTGTTCATGGTACGATTTATGGGCGAATTCATAGGGACATTAGTTTTCTGAGCATTTATGTGGAAAAGAGGTGTGTGTCTCGAACGAAGGTCAGGGGTATTAAAGCTTTTCGCAGAGAGGAATTCAGGACAGTCGGCATTACTTACCGTGCAATATGTATACATCGGCAATTATTCGACGTTTCTGTATGTTGTAATGTAATATAGTACTGTCACGGGTCGTGGCTACGGGGGGCAAATGAAAACAACTATTCTTTAAATCACACTATTTCGCCATATATCACTTCGTCTATAAACTCTTTTATCGCTGGGTAACACTTATTTATCGCTCGTAGAATATTCATTTCTCGCACATAGAAGTCGCACTAGTTTATTTCGCCACTTAGGCACTCCGACTATTTCGCTGGTACACGACGGCCGAATTCGCACTGAACGAACTGTCAAAACACGACTCATCTCCTCGTTGCAGCATAGTTCCATTTTTTATACCTGCAAATACTGATTTTATCGAACTTCCTAGATTATTCTAATATTTAGGAGAAGGTTCCCGTCGCTTCTGGGCTGTTCTAATCGTTTGTAGACATTTCCCGAAGGTTGTGGATTATTCTAGAGCCTTCCATAGTGTTCTTCCAAAGTGACATTTCAAGAGATTCGGACAGTGCGCAATTCCTTCTGCTTACCATTCCGTGACAATACAAATAAACTTAATGATACCCAAAAATGTTGTTGCATGTATTGCACACTAAAGAAGGTTACGCTTGTAGGTTGAAAAAAAATTAGCAAAATAGAGAAATCATAAGAAAAAAAAAACATTTTAGTAACAAGATGTACTCGAGTCACTTCAAGAACATGTTTATAATACTTTCTACATATTAAATAATCTATGTAGATATTTTTAAATAACCTATATTCGAACTACTTTAATGTTTTTTTCACGATTTCGTAAAAGTATGCAAATGCATTTCTTAAAATTTGTATTAAAAAATCTGTAAGTTGACTTATCGGGCAATCGGCTATCGAGCAATTGTCCGGCACGCAATTTTTTGTGCTTTTAGAATCCAATATGTAAAATCTTTGTAATCCGGTAATGTGAAAAAATGGCTTCTAAATTTAGCCGTTATTATTATTTTTAGATGGTAAAGAACAATCATTTTCATATTACTGCGGATATCCACCACATCATCGATACCGAATCGGGGAACATTTTGGCTGCCGTAATTGGGACCTCTCTTCCGAAATCAGTCCGCTGTCTGATACACTCTTCATCCCGAAATCCACCCACTTGGCGATCGGGGTGGAACTCATCCAGCCTATATCCTGCCAGAATTCGCTCTTCGTTTGAATGCGCGATAGAACTTGTCGTTCATATTATCTTGCCACTAAAGTACATGCTTCATAATTACTGACATCTGTCTTTAGTAATATTGATCGTAGCACCACGGTGCTGAAGTGATAATGAAAAATATAATGAAGTTAATCGCTTTCATCTAAAACAGGGGCCGAATTAAAAAGAAAATTGACAGCGACATCTGGACTTTTTTGAGAAAATAAATGCCATTGAAAGCCCAGTACTTTAGATCATGGATTTTTATATTTCACAAATTACGTATAGTTAGAAAACTCAATCTTTCCTTATTTTATCCTCAACGATTTATTTTTTGTTGGTGTATGTCGAATATATTTTGAACAATATGCGTCGTTTCGTGACATCGAAAAACGCCTACGTAGACTCCAAGAATACCTAATTATTTGTCAAAAATTTATCCACATAAATAAATTTTAACTTTATGCAATATATCTGCTACAATATATTTATAAAATGCTTCATATTTTAAAGATTTTTACATTCGTTTCAAGACAAACTTCATCAAATCTTTTAAGTAAAAGCAATCTATTTTTAAAGCTGGCGTCTCGAAAACTTCTTTCAGTGTAATTTCTAAAAGCAAGATCATTGGAGTGTTTTATAAACTTTTCTAAGGCCCGGTTGTATCAGGTTGGATTAAAGTAAAAGTTCGTTTAAAGTATAAATTTTTGCGTTCTCCATCAATCAAACAACCTGTTTCCGTAAAAATCTGTTGTTTAAATAAAATTTTACTTTAATCTAACTCGATACAACCAGGCCTAGGTGAAATAATTGCAACCATTGATCCACCGTTTATGTTTATGTGTTCTTTTCTTATTTTTAAATATTGTAAATTTAGTTTCTTATGCGGCGTATTTTCTAAATCTGGCTTTGTTGTGCCAATTTATTTAAGTGCTTAATCCCTGAAGAGAAATATAAATAGTAAATTTTATTAAAATTAAAATTATTTTTTTAATAAGACGTAGATTTCGTGAAAAATCTATTACATTTGAGTACCCAATTTTATAAAGTACTAGCTGTACCCCGTCAAAAATGACGCTACTTTTACATGTCGGTTTCTAAGGAATAAGTATTTATTTATTTTATTAATAAAAAAAAAATCTAAAAAAGAATTTACTATAACTAAGTTACGAACGTTAGATACGGGGCAGATAGACAGATAGACAAACAGACAGACAGATAGACGGATGGACGGACAGACAGACAACGAAATTAATGTTATTGAGATATGTAAATTAAGCGCATTTGTCATTGTATCTTAATCTTAATGCTTCCGAAATGACTTGAGAATCATTTTTGTTTGTTTTTATAATGAAACACCTTGACTAGAACTTCAATTGTAGTTTAAGAAAATTAGGTTAACGTTTATTCATTGGAAAAGGATCGTTATAAACAGAAAGACTCTTCTAAAATTATAGATACAAAAAGATCTACCAACAAAATATTCTTACCTGTTACTGTATCCCGATTCCAATTTTCAAATTTCCGACAATAGAAATTGGAATATGTACATATCAACTTAATTCCTACAATTCAAAGGAAATCGAAATTTTACTCCGATAGGATATTGGGATATTATTTATAAGATATTTGATTTACTTTAATACTGCTCGTGGTACAGGAAAATCGGGATAAAATATATGTGCCTTAAATAATACGATGACGTCAGTGGTTTTCTCTTCCCGTTTTCTTAGATGTCGTGGCATCCTGTGGACCTTTCTTATGAGCGATGTGACTTAATGCCGCTTCTTTGATCGATCGGAGCCAATTTACTAAAATACGTATATAAAATCGATTGCGTTTCTGCCTTATCCATCAGATTCACACTTGCTTTTCTACGAAATGATCTGTCATTTTACACTGACATTTTTTTTTATTTTGATGAAGAAGGTAGATATAGATCGCATGGTAAAAACAGACACAAATACAGTATTCATACACACGCCTTTCTTGCGTGCAGGTTTGATTAAATTTATGTTTAAAATCGAGAAACAAAGAAAAAGTAAAATTACCGATATTTTCACTAAGGGAAGGCTGTATGAGCGGTGAAATATTTTTGAGGTGAAATTGTACGAAATTTATTAAATATTAAGTAAAAAACTAACGAATATAATCATATTATATTACTTCGGTATATTTATATGTAAATAACGCGCCCACTAAATGGCACTCGAAGCCTGGCTATCAGATGATTATTTTTAATTTCAAACACGTTGTGCAATCCATTAACTAAAACAATCTCTCTTTTTCGCTAAAAGCTATAAATGCACGTTAGCGAGGCAGGCACTATTTTTGTTGCATTCTCAACACGGCAGCGCGCGGGACGCTATTTATATATACTCACCCTCTCATCTTTTAAATTTGTTATTTGTGCCAGCTTTCGCCTGTACGATTATGATTAATGTAAAATGTTAAAGAGATCAAATTGGGATTGATATCATCCGGAAAGATCTTGACATGGACCCGCTGCTTCTACAAATATAAACATCTCGGTTAATTCAGCTTGGACACATCCCCCGCATGGGAAACTGCTTAAACAGATTTATCTTATCGACATCTTATCGCCCGGCCGCCGATTACCCAGCAAGCCAACTTTCATAAAAAATATATTTAAATTATGAGATACGAATTTGCATACCTTTACAAAAACATGAATAAGTTATTTAATCGTTAAAACCACCAAACTGATCAATTTAAATTTAAAACAGAATTTTGAAGAAATATTTTCCGAATGGGTTACTTAAAAACTTACGAATAATTCATTTCGTATCATCATACCTAGATTTTGACACAGTCTCATGACAATATGAAATGAAATATTCTCAAGTAACCCACTTATCACAAAAATATGCAAAGGCAAATTGTAAAAATAAAATAATTTTTGTCAGGAAGTTGGGCTGTCTGGCTTTTAGGAAACTGGCTTTTCTGGCAGTCAGCATTTCGGCCAAAAGTAGACCCAAACTCCAGACTTTCACGGCAGTACCTGTGGAAAGAAGGCCTGTATGATGATCCAAAAGAATACCGAAATGGCAAATAGAAAGACTCATTCAAAGAAAAGAGATTGAACTACCAGCAATCCTTACTAAGATAATAACAACGTAGGATACAGAACGATGGAAGAGTGCTGTCCAAGCCATAAGCCCCTATCCGATTAGAATATACTGGGGGAAGAGTGCTGTCCTAGCGATACGCCCCTATTCGCTTAGAATATACTGGAGGAAGAGTGCTGTCCAAGCGATACGCCCCTATTCGCTTAGAATATACTGGAGGAAGAGTGCTGTCCAAGCGATACACCCCTATCCTATTAGAATATACTGGGGGAAGATTGCTGTCCAAGCGATATGCGCCTACCCGATTAGAATATACTGGATGAAGAAGAAGAAGAACTGGACAGCGCAGGACATAGAGCGGTGGAAGAGTGCTGTCCAAGCGATACGCCCCTATTCGATTAGGATATACTAGATGAAGAAGAAAAAAAATTTTAATCGAGTGTAAAATTTACTTCTGATATAATTTGAAGCTCTTCTGCGGTCGCGTCGTTTCAAACCTTTTCAGTAAATACTTAACCCGACACGTTTCGCCGAACGAGTTCCCGTTTAAACAAATATTTTTCAACCAAATAATGTTGTCAAGCGTATCTATCACCTCGAATCGAATTTAATATTTTACCGTTCAAATTCAACGTGACACACGCTGAAATTTTGATGTACCTAAGCAAACACAAATCAATTTCCGGGCTGAACACAACGCGTGTTTTTGTCACATTTATATTTTCCCCAGTTTGTGAAACATCATCATCTTGATTACCTGAAGTAAGTAATTAAACCGAAACGCAGATTTGGTGAAATAATTTCGTGTTCATTTCAACGCACGCCGACATTAAGTAAAGTTATTGTGTCTACTTAATAAGGCTTTCGCGCGATGTTGAACTCGAGTAAGCAGAATAAATGGATGGGACTATAAATGGTAACAACGTGTTCTGATATTAATTACCGAGAAGTTATTGCCGGCATTACGCGTCTTTTGGTTACGAATAATTCATATGCCTAATTTAGAACGGAATCTTATATAACGAATAGTCAGTGTATCGCTTTTGGTTAGTGCCAGAAGTGATTATATTATTTATTCAATTGTATTTTGCTATTACTTTGTGGTTATTCATTATAAATATAAGTAAACAAATTTACTTAGTTTAACACCACTTAATTTTTGGTAAAAACCAACCGGTTTCGGAAACAACGTTTCTTCGTCAGGTTATACTTAATACTAATTTAACTTTACAAATTATGAACTATCATACCTCTGGGTCAAGTGTCCAAATGAGGGTAAGTAGTGGGAGGTGATAGGGTGAAAGGGAACATATTCAAGATAGGATTGTAAATTATATTTTTTGATTATTCATGTTACAAATGTTTCACCCCGTTACAATATGTATGGATAATATGGAAGTATGGAATGCAGAAGCATATTTTGGTTATTCACATTATATTATTTATTATTGCATCCCTTAAAAAAATGCAATTTCTCGATATATTCGATTGAACCACACCCATTTTTAAATATTTTCTTTTTAACGCGTGATGTTTAAAATAATTTATATCACAGACATTATTAACACAAACCTAATAATGAAATTACGTACTGGTTACACTGCTTTTTTGTTGGTTATTCGGTTATTTTGCTTTTCTATGTCGCACTTGTCAAACGTCAATAACGAGTGTTCCGCGCGGCACTCGCTTCGCATTTTTTACAAAATCTGTTGGTTTCGCGATGCCTCGAGAATCTTCTTCACATTTCTAACAGTTACTTTACTTTTCTAATGTTTACGAGAATGTTGCAGTGGATTCCAGAGTGCTCAAAAAATATTGAAAGTGCGTTATTTTTTCTGATTCTATCATCTTGTTGCAATACAATAAATTTGCATTGAAACAAAAAATGTATTTTATGGTGAATAAGACAATTTAAAGCTTTATATTAAAGTCATAGGATTTTGTTTTCTTTTTTCCAGAACCACTTTTTCGTAATTTAAATGCTACAGTGCTTATGACTTGCCTGATAGGAATATGTTTCTTCAGTTACTGAAATCCTATCCGTGCATGGAAATGTGTTCTTCAATGGAACTCCTTTAATAGTCTTTTTTATACCTACCTTTCACATATTTAGTCATTTGTTAGACCAGAATAATATCTCGACTCCCGTCTTCCTTGTTCTTCTTTTTTCTAAATGTATTAAGATTCAATTAAAATTAAAAATTCATCTCGTGAAAATTATTTTCCTGTTTAATTACTTTATTGCTGTTGCGCGTCGAATAATACCTTCTCTCTTACTAAAAGCCTCAAGGACGAACACTGAATAATGAACAGTTTTGAAATCTTTATTATCTCTTCCATAGCAAAAGTAAAATATTCAGGGATTAATTGAAATTTCGCCCATCATTAAATAAAATATCACGAAAACAATATTTTTGTAATACTTACACGGGAATCATGAAAAGATAAAAAAATGTTAGTTAAAAAAATATTAAGATTTTACAGTTCTTTCTCTTAGGATAATTTTCGTCTGTAAGGAATTGGACAAGCGTGTTAGAAATAAGGTAATGCATATTCTATGAGCAGGCGAGCAATCCCTTATAATCTAATTTACTGCAATATCCAAAGTTTACCTCTTTTGAATATTTTATGCTTCAGATTCTCTAAGAGAAGCAATTTGATTCGATCCAGTGTTTCGATATAAAAAATTAACGGACCTACATAATATACTGATTTAATTTCTAAAATTAAAGAGAAAAAAACGCAACCAACACCCATTGCCAAGGAAGAAATACACTTGTTTTGTAGCAAGAACACCTCAATGGGGTGAACCGCCAGGAAAGATGAAGAAGACCTATTCTGAGTATAACAATATTATTATATGGTGATTGTTAACACAATACTATAGAGTACAAAAGAGTATCGTCAATATACCAATACACCTTTCAAATATCAATATTATTTTCTATAATTGTGACGAAAATTTAACTGAATATTTGAATTCTTTGGATGAAGAAGTGATGAACAAACTGATTTCTACGAACTTTTCAAATAATATTACTACTTTTTTATATACTATACAAAAACTTATATTTTAGACAATACTCTAGATTTCAATGACTGATTTGCGTGATGATAGAAATATCGCTTTGATACCAAATAAACGGGTCTTTTTAAGAGCACCCAGACATCGTCGAATGTCCGAAATTACAATTCACGTATGTGTAACAAAATAATAAAATACCTATTTTAATTAAATGTGCCATTAGTGCACAACTGTTGAGTGTTGAAAAGTGATATTTCATATAACGTATACAGGATGTAACAGAGCTAGTCCACAATGCTTTACAGGTGGATTTCTGCCTTCATTATGAGTCGAAAATGTTCAAGCAACCATGACCTAAAATATCAATAGTTAAGAAGATATGCGTTATACTCCACTTTCCCCTCACACAACATTTCACATTACTCATGTAGATTCACTACTTTCCGAAGATTTTATCGGAAATTGAAATAGCAGTAAATGTAAATAAATTAAGTACCTAATTACACGCGCATTAATAAATACGTCCCGTCTATTTCTAAGTGTCGGGATAGTTTCAACGGAATAGGCGGACTGTCGTGAATGTACGTCTTGTCTATTTTTGAGTGTTGGGTAACAATCACCAAATAACAATATATATATATGTTCAGAATAGGTCAGATTATACAGGCTTATGTTCAATTTGTATGTTTATACGTATTTAACATTTACTAAACATATATCTTAGCTACAGCCTTGGCCAAACGTATTAGGCACCCCCTAATAAATGACATTCATTAGGAGTGCTTCACTTTCACTTGACGCTTTTAATACTGGGATTTTAAAAATAATAATACTTATATAGTAATATTTGTTTACTAATGAGCTATATTTGATATTTTGTACACAATTATTTTGTTCGTACAGGCTATAAGCCATGCGGCCACTCTAAAAAGATTTCGATACATGCTTCCCATATAAGTGGCAGACTTCTATAATTTCTCTTAATTAATGATTGTCCGTCTGTGGACAAAATCCAGAAACGTGCGTATAAAAATATTGTTGAAAACGTTATATTTTTTACCAACCATTGCGTGTGATATAAAGCTAAGCAGTTACAAAATCGAATCAGGTTCCGCACCGTGTGCCTGGATTGAAAAACTGCGTAACTTCCTCCTCCTTTCTGATCCTGTTATATCGCGTCGCGGCATGTAGAAAGCGTGATTTAAGACACGTTTCCCGCGAAGAGTTCAAAACCCTAATAACCTAAAATCCGGACGAAATTTCTTTTTGTTCCAGTTTCGAATTTGCGAAGGACGTCTGTTCGCAAAAGCGCCTCGACAAAAAAACTTCGGCGTTCGTAAACTGTAATGCCGTCGCGCGCCGCGTTTGGCAGTCGGGGCACGTAGGCGATTTTTCGGACTCGTTCGCTTTCCCGGGCTTTTTCGTGTGCGCCATTTGTTTTTCGATGATTTTTATGACATTGTTTAGTCTCGCTTTCCCGCAGAGTGCGCGACGTTTCTGCGTAATCGACGGGGATTTATTGCCGGAGCGTTTCGTTCCCGGTTCGTCCCCGGCCGCGTTGTAAATCCGAATCCGATCCGCGATAACTTTTGACGTACGGCTCGAGTGCGGCGGCCGCATTTGAATGCCGCACGTTGCGCCATATTGTACAGGGTGTAGCGGAGCTAGATCTCAACACTTCACAGGTAGATTCCTCAATAGGATTTTTTTTTTAAATATGTATATTAACATTAAAAAACGCTTATTTTCGCAAGTGTCGTAATTTGGCAATTTTCATGTCAATCTGACTTTTACCACGTGACAGCACGTTCGCTTATTTAGACATTCATTCGTTTTTTTACAAAACAAGCCGGTTTTTTCGTATTTCATCCATAATGTATGGGAAAAAGTATTTTCATAGATTGCTGTAAAATGTGAAATTATCCTATTATGAGTCGAAAATGTTCACGCAACTACATCTTAATACCGGCAGTTAGGAGATATGCTTCTTCAAAATTTACATTTTTTTCTATTGTACATTTCTGACATATCTTCTGTAACAATCTGGACAATCATGAAAATAACTTATATCGAATATTGAAAGTTCATTTGCTGCTATTCAAGTCAAATAAAATAATAAAAAATACACTCAAAATTCTGCAAGGCTTAAATAATTTTATTTGATTCTTATCGAAGCGAATAAATTTTTAACTTTCGGTATAAGTTACTTTAATGTTAGTCTAGCGTTTAACTAAAGATATGTTAAAAATATTGAAATAAAATGCGTAATCCATAACTATTGATATTAGAACATTGTCACTTGAACATTTTCGACTTATAATTAAGGCAGAAATCTACCTGTAAAGTATTATGGACTGGCTCTTTTATATACAGGATCAGGTTGTTTTATAAAAAATGGCAAAGTCTATCAATGATATTTTAATCGGTCAGGTTATTAACGATTAGAGAGTCGTTTTATTAAAGTCGTAATTCAGTGTTATTTAATTCAGTGTTATTATAGCTCTGTTCGTAGTCCAAAATTGAACCGTAAAGGGGATTTTTTTTTAAATAGAGATGCAAACACGGAATACGTATCGCATCAATATTCTTACTATTTCTAAACGCTTGTGCTATGAAAATAGGACTAACACTCCGGTCTGGAGTGAGATTCGATCCCGCGACCTCTGGATCACGAGGCGAGGGTCCTAACCACAAGACCAACAAGCTACTCATAATTAATAATCGAATATAACGTGGTTTATAGTATCGATTCCGTTAAATACCATAGACTGTGAAGCAAACGAATGTCTCTTTCCTCCAAGAACGTTAATTAATAAAATGCTTTTCTCAACATGAGATGGAATGTTCGATGGAACGTTTTGACGCAAAATATATTGTGATATATTACCGATATTTATTCTCATTAATCTTTATATGCATCTGTTCACGGACTTCTCAAATAATCCTAGCAATATGAACATTTCAGTCGGATTTCAAATATCAAAAATCTTTTAGTTAAATGTATTGATATGAACATATTTTAATTCCGTTTTTTTTTGTTTTAGGTATGTTGAGCATCAATCGCGATATGCGTTTAGAATCCAAACTTATAACGAAACTTAGGTAAGCTGCTAACATCTCTATCAAAACATATAAGTACACCACCATCATAATCCTGCAACATCACCTTCTAACTAGAATGATCACTTACTTAACAATATATAATCCAGAAACGGCAACCTAGATATTTTTCATGACTCAGGCTCAATTCAAAAGTGAAATATTGATAATCTTAGTTGACATTCTTTAGGTGTCGTCATCGTCGTCGTAATGGACATTTCCTTTGTAGATGTTCTTATAAAAAAAATGAAATTTTCCCCGTCAAAAACCAAATGAATACAATAAACTGATGATGATATTTATTTTAAGACTTAAATAATTACAGTGACGTAAACTGTACACAATTAAATTGGTAATGACGTATTTCTCGTTAGCTCCATTGATTTTATACTATTCAATGACTCGCATATGTACCTATATATAAAGTAAGAACTCCCTCATCAGACTCAAGAGCTTCTCTTCACTAATGAGGTCTACATGACTACAAAATATTTTTTTAAAATGTCAATTTGATATGTAAATATGTAAGGATTGTATTTGTACCATATATTAGGTCCTTACATATGAAATTGGCGTTTAGTATGGGAGGAACATAAAGCCGATTTTTTTTTATTATAATATATTTATTCAATCAAAGTATGTACCATTGCTATCTATGCACTTTTGCCATCTCATAGGTAGTTCATCGATCCCTTTACTAAAAAAACCATTCGGACGGGAATCAATAAAATCTTTGAAGGCGGTTTGGACTGCCCCATCGGAGTTGAATTTTTTCCTTTGCAAGAAGTTATCCAAATTTCGAAAAAAATGGTAATCTGTTGGGGCAAGGTCCGGAGAGTACGGTGGATGTCTTAGACATTCCAATTGAAGCTCCTCTAATTTGGTAGCCGTCTGTTGTGCAGTGTGTGGTCTAGCGTTATCATGAAGCAGCAGTGGCCTAGAGCGATTAACCAGCCTCGGTTGTTTAGCAGCTAGCTTTTCCATCATGGTTTGCAGTTGCTGACAATAGACATCTGCCGTAATCGTCTGGCCAGATTTAAGAAAGCTGTAGTGAACGACACCAGCACTAGTCCACCAAACGCTCACAAGTAACTTTTTTGGAGTCAATTTTCGCTTGGGGCATGGTTTGGCTGGTTCGGCAGGGTTCAGCCATTGCGATGAGCGCTTCCGATTATCGTACAGGATCCACTTGTCATCACAGGTAATGATTTGATTTAAAATCCCTTCATTATTTTGCCGGTTGAGTAATGCAACGCTGCAGTCAACGCGCGTTTGTTGATTTGCTTCACTCAATTCGTGAGGTACCCACCTTTCAAGCTTTTTCACCTTACCAATTTGCTTCAAGTGGATTAAAACAGTTTTATCACTAACACCGCAGCCTGCAGCTAACTCGGATGTGGTTTGCGATGGATCCGCTTCCACAATAGCCTTCAATTCTTCATTATCAACTTTGGTCTCCGGCCGTCCACGGGGCTTGTTCTGCAGGTCGAAATTTCCAGAACGAAAACGTTGGAACCAAAAACGCACTGTGTTTTCTTTTGCGGCACCGTCGCCATACACATCATTAATTCTTCGAGCCGTTTCTGCAGCACTGGTGCCACGGTGGAACTCGTACTCGTAAATAACGCGATATTTCAAGTTTTTCATTTTGTAAACTGAGTGACGCAAAGAAAAAAACAATTGAGGAAAAAACAAATGAATTATAATTTTCAAAACACAAATACATGAGTAAATAGCTGTATAAATTTGGATTTGGAATTCCTAACCAAAGAGAAGATATTTGAGATCAAATTTGCCAGTACGGCAAAACGCCAATTTCATATGTAAGGACCTAATATTAAATAAAATAAAATAAAAATATATAAACAATGTGTACAAAGGAATTAATGTTTGCAACAAAGGAGACAAATAGCACTTTCGGTCAGTGACCTTTTCTCGATAAGATCTGTGTCAATATTATTAAAACAGTTCAATAAACTATTCAATAAACTATTAATAGGGTTCAATAAACTATTAATAGGTTTATTGAACCCTTATTTCATATTTAGAAAGAGTTTATTTATTCTTTATATATACAATTAACTTGAGATACGCGCCTATTTTATGTAGAATTTTTATGTTTATACTATTCAAAGATATTTATAACAGTACGACACACGGCATTAATCTTGGAAATCACGAGCTTCACACTTGCGAGGCGATTTTGTGTGTCGTATTGTCTTCAACATATTTCTTAATACAAATACATTTGTTAACTTGGGATACTTTTAATTTTGTTCTTATTATTTCTTCGTGTTATCTTCAAAATATTCTTTAAATATTTGTACTTTGTACTCAAATATCTCACTAGGACTATTTATCAGGATCGATAGAGTTTATTAAAAAAATAAAAATACAATTGTAAGATATGAGTGTATTGAAAAAATAAAAATATAAAAGTAAGTAAATATAATAATAATATTAAGATGTCGAGTTGGTCGCCGAATTACTCTATTTGCGGGTTGTCATCGACGAAACACCTAGGACAAAGCTACTAGGACAAGCGAATAAAGGTGATGATATAATTATTGATCCAAACTTTACCTTGTTACTAAAAGAGGCGGAGGCAACCTGAAGAAATTGGTGATCAGCAGTATACAGGTCAACCGCTGAGAGCTTTCGTACCTCTTTATCTTATTGTCTATCTTTTTCTTTTATATGGAAACTATGTAAAAGATCAGTTTTGTTTGGCTTCTCTCAAAACGGATCAACGGCGTCGCTGGAGAAACCCGCCCCACCACAAACACTATAGTGTATATTTTTACAAGTTGTTTGCTATGCATAAAAACTAAATTATAATAAGAAAATTCGCCTAACCGGCAATACGGTATCTCACGCGTTCCAATTACCTGAATAAGATCTATAGGCCCTGTGTACGCAGAAATTCAATTTCCAGACTTCAGTTAAATAATACTGCCTTCTCGCTCCGTTGCGTTGACACTGCCTTTAAGTTAGTTGTCTCCCTCCTCCTGTGGAATGGTAGCAGAATTTTGATAGGAAGAGGCGAGCATCCCTGGCGAAGTCGTTTCCTACGTCACTAGGCAGATAGTGAGAAATAGTGTTTGAAATAGCTGCACGTATAATTGATTACACTGCGATACCCCTTAGGAATGTTTCTGCTTGCGGTAAAGTGATGTATTACATATTTATGTTTGAGACACAATCCGAATTTCGTTTCGTTTATATTATTCATGAATGATGTACCTACCTTAGGTAATCGACAGATGATTGATGAAAGGTGTGAGAGGTTTGATCAAAAAATACTCGGAATTTTCGTATTTCATATGCCGTACATATCCGATTGAACCCATATTTTTTACTGATATCGGTACATATGTTCGTGAATTGTGTGAATTTTTACAGCCATCTCAGATGCGTAGGTTGTTTTTGACAGGCACAATAAATTTTGGTGTGCACGGCGATTCTGTTCTGAAAATATGTGATTTTCTACTAAAACTGCATTGTAGAGAAATTGCTAAGAACTTGTTGAATTGAATGAATTGTCTTCACTGATGACATAGCAGGTGGCGTATAGTATAGTTTTAGTTATGACACCAAAACAAGGGCCCAATCATCCTAAGAGTGTCCTAAGGAGCAAATGTTCAATAGAATATCTGTTTTCTCTAATTATAATGGTATAGTCCACTCAGGGTTCGAAAAAAGCCGATTTTTATACAAAAATTTTTAAAAATCCAATTTTTTGATATATATCTGATATATATCAAAAAATTTATATATCCAATCTTTTTTCTCCTTTTTTGCACTGATATATCACGATATATATCACAATATCGTGATATATTTCATGATATACATCCGCGGATATATATATATCCTCGAACCCTGAGTACACTATTAATTCTTATCACTATAAAGGATCACTTGAAACATTTACGTCTACTTGTTGGATTACAAAACATTCATATGAAAAAAAAACATTTTTTGCTTTAAGTTCTAATAATAATTTGAGTCATCACTTATTTAAAAAATCCAAAAATTGCCCTAGTTGTAGCTATTTGAAGCGAGTGTGATGAAATAAAATATCTCAAAAAATATTAAACACATTTTTTTTTATAGAATTCGCCCTTTACTTTTTATGAATTTTTCCTCAGATATTTTAGAAAAAAAATAAACCTATTTTCTAATTGCCCTCATTCGCACTAAAAAATCATGATTGTTTTTTTTTTATTTTTTTTTATTTTCATTTATTGGTTTTCTTACAGCCATATAATTAATCAATCTTGAAAAAAAACAATAATTGATGTACAGAGTTTTGGGCCAATTACAAGAAAACACATATATACAATCGATAAAAAAAATAAGAAAAAACATGTCCAATAGTGAGTTTGTGTGAGTGTGTGTATTTGTGTGTTTATTTATTTATTTTGTTTTGGGAAAAATTAACAGCAAAACAATCTTAAAATTTTTCCACTGAATTTAAAAATTTACTTTAACATACATTAATAGCGAATGGGAGGGTGGAGGGGAATGTGGGACGGGAGTAGAAGGGAAGATATAATGTACAATTTTAGATATGATATCATGGATACAGACATTATATACCTACTTTAAGAAGAAAATTTCTTCAAGAAGAACAAAATGTGACGTTATCAATATACCTAATTAATAAAAATAAACTTTGTTTCACCACGTTGTTTTGGAAATATCAACATGATTCAGGGCCAATATTCTCTTCGTCCATTGGCCCTGAAACATGTTGATATTTTCTATACACAGTGTGACCAATGAGTGTCCGGTGACCGGTGTCGTAGTCTTAACGGCATATAATATGATCAATTTCATCGACAAAACGCCCCCTATATGTCATTTTTCTCCAGCCATAATGAAATAAAATGGTGCTTCAATTTAGTAGTATTTACCCATGTAGAGATCCTATAAATATATCAAAAAGTTTCATTTGAAAGATCAAACAGTAAGGATCAATATATTACCAAAAAAAAAGTTTGTTTTTTTACATACCCGTATACGTTTTTTTTTCGATAAAATTAATCATATTTTATGCTATTGAAGGCTCCCACACCGTATACTGTATAAGTGGTGAATAGAAAGTTTATTTTAATTGATCATGCTAACAAGAAAATAGTTATTTTTCATTTCATTCAAACCCTAGCGACATGATTATCTCCACTAGCTACGCGTGTCACGGATGACTTTTGTGAGACCGTTTTGAAAAATTTTAAACAATTTTTTTATTCCCAATTACAATAATTTCGTTGTCTGTCCGTCCGTGGTAACTTCGTGTAAATTACGTAACTTCTTTATATATAGTACAAAAAAAATCTATATTTCCTTCTCCTTTTTTATTTTATTTTTATTATTTTATTAATTTTTTTATGTAAATAAATATCCATTCTTTAGGAACCGACATGTAAAAGTACCGCCATTTTTGAGCACCGCCAGCTAGTTAAAAATATTAACCAATGTCAGCCGTAAACGTTGATACTAAAAAATTTATGTACAACAGTTGCATGAAAAAAACAAATTTTTAATGTATTTTTTGATGCCTCAAGGTGTATTACCCCTTAAACGGAAGTTTTCGCCTCTGCTATGTAATCTCTGTCGTGAACGCCAACTACTCCCTCACGACCCTCTAAGTGGCTGTGTTCGGCGACTATATATCGAGGTGGTATTGTAAGCTGTAAAACCTTTCGACTTCATTCGCTCTTATCAACAGTCTTTAAAAATATATTTTATTATTTGCATGTATCTACTTATATTTATTAATTACACCTACATATTTCAGAAAAACCTTTCCACCGTCAGGATGCTTTAAAAATGTCAAAATACCAAAATGAATAATGTGTTTTTTTTTTTCAAAATTATTTGAAAAATTATTTTTAAATATTATTGCTGAAGATCTTGATTACAGACAATTTTTAGAATTTGGCTGGTACTTAAATTTAATTGATAATTAATAATATTTTATTTACTATTACATGCTTTACTAATTTATAATGATTCCAAATTATTCAATTTCAGACCAAAATTATTTATGTGTAAAATAGAAAATACTAAATTTTTATCAAAACCGTGATCATTTTCTAATAAATGATTTGTAAATTCAGAAAAATCATGATTATTCGGACATCTCAAATGCTCTCACATTAAATTTTCGACCGCTTTTTCCAATGTAAAACGCGGTACAAAATTTACAAGAAAGTTTATAAACACCTGAATTGTTAAATATATTATCTTTATCTTTTGAATTTATGAGGAGTTTGCCTTTATTATTATTTGTATAAAATATAGGTCTAATATTTTTCGGTAGACGTTTTGAAATTTGATTCCAAAATGTATTAATACATAAAATACAAATAGATACGTATATAGGGATGTATGGTGGTGTGGTAAATGAGATCGTGCTCTCCGATAATGGATTATACTGTTTACAAGTCCCACACATTAATTCATTAGTGATTTGCTTATTCACCCTGTCCCTAATGTACAAGGCGAATAATGCCATGTAGACTCCCAAGTTGACGATGAGGAGATTAGAGAAAAAACGGTAGTGGAGGTCCGTCTGTCGTGGCTAAAAAAAAACGAAAAAAGAGAAGCAGAAAGGGGCGGAGACTCACCCTATCCCGGAACTGTTATACAAGTATCTACTTCCTTACCAGTTCCTCTCAGCAAATCATCCCATGAGATTATTATTCATCAAAGTTTACAAACTTCGACTTTCCATCTCTTTCTGCATCTGTTAGGTTTTCAGTTTATTTAATAAAATAAAAAATAATATACATATCATCAACAATCAAATAAATAAAAACAAAACCTTGATATCTTATAATACGTGTACGTGCTACTCGATAGCCCGACAGAGAAGCAGTAAAGGCCACCATAGTGTTCACAGTCACTCCCAGGAGGGGAGAAAGGACGTCACAAATATATTTTGGTCCCGCTACCGCGACCACGGACCAGTAGTGAATTCACTCTGTCCAGGTCACAACAAACCACAGGAGAGCGTCGTAGAGATTACTCTCTCAGCTCTCCCCGGCAGCCGGTCTTCCTAACATCTCCCAGCGGGAGACCCATACTCTAATGAAATCTCGGAAGAGTCTGAGGTTTTTTTCACAGCTCAGGAGATCGTTATTCCGGGACGAACATGACCTTTTCGCCTTTTCCCACTAATTCCTTTACCATATTCTCTCGTGCGTCCCTCAAGATGATTTATTCCCAGAGAATGTCGCACTTGATCGCAGACACACCACGGGTCGCGCACACGTCTGTCGTGGCTGCGTAGTTGTTCCGTGGTCCTTATTCAGTACTCGGTCTACTAGTAGCGATGACGTCACGATGTAGAATTGGGGTGCAGGTGTCCGTAGCCCAGCGTTATCGTAACGTAGTCGGAGGTCAATACTTCAACACGGGGACTGACGTGTGGCGAGACGATAACCGGTGTCTCTCTGGGATCTACGGTATAGTACTACCTCGGAGACTGAATGATGGCAGACCTTATATACTTCTCAATTCCTTTGTTATCTGGGAAATTCGCCTTATCGGCAAATGGTTCCTGACGAATGTTTTCCTCAGCTGGTCAGTTCCTTGACGGATGTGTTTGCGTTAGCGTTTTTTATTGGGTCACCTCGTGCTACCTTGTAACTGTTTACGGTGACTGCTACACATACAAATAATAAAATCAATTTTTTAAAATGTCAATCTACAAAGTTGCTCAACCAATTGAAAAAAGATCGACCGTCTGTTTCACCCTTCGCTTATATTTTGTTTATTCCTAATAATATTATGATTATATTTTTATGTTTTGTTGTTTTCTCTTTTTCTTACAAAAAGACACATATATATTTATTTATTTATTTTAGGGAAAATTAATAGCATGTAAAAGTATTAACAAATAAAATAATGGATTTTAAAATTATGCCAATTACAAATTTTCCACTGAATATAGAATATAGAATATAGTTAGAACATAGTTTTATTTATTAGAACACAGTTTATTAGAATATGGTAATTTGTTAGAACAAGTGTGACGCAGTAAAATATTTTTTTAAAATATTTTAATAGTGAGAGGGATTTAATTTTATTTAATTTAATTTGGAGAGGGTGGAGGGGAATGTGGGACGGGAGTAGAAGGGAAGATAAATTGTACGAATTAATTTTGGTGCGGTTGTGTAGATATTGTATGTTTTATGTTACTTATCGTTGAGTTTAAAATATCAGTATGGTAATAGTTTGTGTTAAATATGTATTAACCTATGTATTAAGTTCAGGATAAAGTGATATCCTCATCGTCTTGACAGATAAAGATAACCGTAAATAATGTCAGCAGTCTAGTTACTTGTGTGTTGGAGACGCGCGCTGCATCAACGGGAACCGCGAGACCACATACCAACCGATCATATTAATTTCTCGCTTAAATTTTGAGAAATGTTTCGTAAGTGACTTAATTACATTTGGTACTGAATTAATGAAGACGCCATTGTTTAGGCAAGGTTGAATAATATTTTGCGGGATTATGGCCATATATCAAGGGCCCCCACCGCCGCGCGCAAGTGAGAAATTAAGATAAGTTTGTTGTTATTAAGTTTTCTTTTAAGTGGAGCGCTCGAATTTCTATTTTAAGCCGTGGAAGTTATATTTTAATACTTGCTTTAATAATGTTTTACATAAATTAAATTCACTTTTCATTGTAAAACAATATTGGAAAATTACAAAAGGATGATGATGATGATGATGAAAAGTAGTAGAACTCGGGATGTACAAAAATACGAGATTGTGAGCAAATGGCATTGTGAGCAAAATTCACCAATTTGTGCTGTGTAAAAAAATCAAAGGCAGCAGTATCCAAAAAAAAAATAATGCAGTCATCTAGGATTACTAATTTAGAATGTACTGAAGTCGAGGTTTTATAGGAAATATAGGATATAAATTTAAAGGAGACCTATTAAGGGAATAATTACGATTGTAATGAAATATAAATGATTGTAATTAAATATTAATTACGATTGTAATTAATAAATTGTAATTACTCGTTTATTACTTGCGAGCGAGGTTATTTTATGTCATTTTTGGAATCAGGACACTCAATTATACGGGAAAATGTGTTAAAATGTGTTAGTGTACTCACAACCCCATATTGTGCACTTATCCCATATAAAATCTAGAACGTTCTACGTTGGTACGTTCTAAATTAGTGATTCTCAGTGATTGCATTGGGAACAGCATTCAAAACTTTTTTTATTTCTTTGGATATTGCTGCCTTTGTTTTTATATCCCACATATTTGTACGGAAATATATCTTACTAAAATTTATTCATCAGGTTCAATGTATTTGAAATACTTGTTAAAATGACAAAAAGTAAATTATTTAATTAGTTAATAAATTACCAAACTTGCGATATTTTAAAAATGATAACAATTGTTCCATTTTGTATGCCTTATGTGACCTTATCGACTCGTGACGAGTCTTTTTTTAATAATGTTATATTAAGTTAATGAGAATTTATTGCAAAATCCATCAATTTGTTTACTTACAATTAATGTTTTAGAAAAAAACATGTTATTGTTGTGTGGTATTTTTCAACCCTTTTTAAATAGATTACAACATTTTTACTTGACATCTTTCCAAATAAAAATATGATACAAAACGATATATGAGAAATATATGAGAAAAAAATTTGAATTTTACTCACATTGCCAGACCATCGCCTCAACTCAAAAACTTTTTTACTAAATTTTGACATTATAATTATATTTTATGGGCTCTGTTTGTTTGAAAATGTTGACATTATAATTATATTTTAGGGGCTCTGAAACATGTCGAATTTTTTTCAACAAGAAAGTGGTGTTAACAAAGTTTATTTCTATAAAATATATACAATATTTTCATAGATTTTTTTTTGTGCACCTCTCGGATTGTTTATTTGTTAATCTAATTAGAGTAACTAATAGAGCTATTCTGTTAGATATTGACCTAAGTGTTTTTATTAAAATCTGTAGCAATACATTTAAATAAATATATACTCGTATGCGTGCTTACTTCCATTTATCTAGTAACCAACATATCGTTAAATATACATATAGTCCATATAGTATAAAATTTGATATAACTACCCACATTGGCTGATATGCAGCTACGAGATTATTCGGTTTAGTCAATAACATCCCCTCGGAAGCACAGCGTCACACCCCCGATGAAAGCACTCATTGTTTGGTAACTGATATGCCTAGATTACCCCTAATAACAAAACTTTCTACCCTGATGTTGTGTAGTGCAAGACATGTGATGCCAACTTCCTTGACCGAATCGTCACGTTGGTCATTTTGTCATGGATTATTTTTGTTTTCAAAATATTTTTTATGTAAAAAAAACTAACCCATAAAAACCATTATTGTATTGTATAAATGTATTATAAATATATTGCTATATATTATAAATGTATTGTTTCCAATTTCATATTCTATCAACATATTCCTCTTGCTTTAAGTTCATGTGGAAAATCTATTCCATGTATATTATTATCCTTAAAACGTATAGAAAATTGAAAACGTAACAATTGATATAGGGGAGCATGACTTCGGCGAAACCGTCTGACCCATGGCTCGAGTCAGACTACTTGAAACAGGTTTCACGCCTTCTCCACGCGTTGGGCTCCTTTCTCATTTGTATGGTTTCCAATTTGAAAAAACCGTTATAATTTCGAAAAATCCAAAATTATGCTATAATTCAATTTTTTTAAACGAAAATTTTTTAAATCATTTTCATCATCGCCAAGAGTCTGCCTGCAAAGTTTCAACTCTATTGGATAACGGGAAAAGGGTTAAAAATCGATCCAAAGTTTTTTCGGCAGACAACTAGACGCCACGAGTTAAAGAAAGGGAGTAAATATATATACTCTTATGGTAGTCTGAATGTGACAGAATCGAGTAATCTAAAGTGCCTTTCCTTCGTAAACTCGTTTACATGCGTTAACCTTTTTTTTAAATAGAGATGCGAACACGGAATACGTGTCACATCAATATCCTTACTACTTTCAAACTGAGCTAAATGCTTGTTCTATGAAAATAGGACTAACTTGCTGGTCTAGAGTGAGGTTCGAATCTGCGACTTTTGGATCACGAGGCGAGAGTCCTAACCTCAAGACCAAAAAAGTTCTCAACTATTTTGTAACCTTAACTAACTTGTTACATTATATTTTATTATTCTCAAACAGCAATGACGTTATACAGGTGTCTCATAGCCAGTAGCGAAAATTTCGGGGAGCCTTCTTCATTCAATTATGAATAGAAAATGTTCTTTACACTTTGGGTGAAATGTCAACAGTTATGGAGATAAGCGATACTTCACACTTTTTGTCTGTAAAATATTTTAGTATCACTCGATAACTTATATGGAACATAAAAAATTTAATGGCTTTAATGCAAGTCAATAATAATAAATAATGGGTTAAGTATGTAGGCAAACAATAAAATATTTACGAACTTGAGAATTTCAAAAATGTTTCGTAACGAAGATTGACGTTTATACTGAATATAAATATATATCTAGTAGAGATGGGTCCACTCTGTATTAAGTACAAAAATGTAGAAGTACATTATACTGAAACGCACACTTCACATGTTAGTAAGTGAATTGTACACATCAAACTGCACATTTCAAATCGCACACTTCAAACTGCACACCACAAAATTTATACTACAAAGTATACACTCCAAACTCTACACTTCAAATTTCATATTTTAAAATCTCACTCCCCCCCCCCCCCTTCCCCGTCAGATTTTATTTTTGGTAAGTTGTAATTAGCGCTTAAAGCGTTAAATGTAGCGCACACTTTGTAGTCTTCAAACTGGTGAACGTGTGGGTGTTGTAGTCTTCATTTTGAAATGTAGTTCTAGTATGTAGACACACTGGTAACGAGTATGGCGAATTTATTTGCCACTTTTTTCCTTATATATTTTATGTATCTATGTATTTTTTCGGGGTGTGTATAATATTAAATATTTACGTATTCGATGACTTGACGAAAACTCAAATTTCATCATTAGGCCGGTATCTGATACTCTTCAAAATGGTATTGCTGTTTTATATTACCGACGTTGAAATTTATCCTGTTGAAAAATATCACTTTTTAATTTATTTTTATTATAAATATGCCCAATTTAAAGAAATTTCTATAGTTCAGTTCTATGAAAGTCAAAACAAATTGGATGTAAAAACTATTGAAAGATTATGTAATATGTAAAACGCTTACTAGGTAAGTGTTCAAGTACGCAGCTGAGACGTGGGTACTGACTAAGAGCAATTAGCGAGCACTGGACGTTTTTGAAAGGAAAATTATGAGGCCTATCTTCGGACCGGTTGAAATGAAGATGGAGTGACAAGTTCCTCAAAGACATTCCTGCCTTGGAGCTTCTAAACTACAGAAAGCTGGCACATAACCGAGATGAGTGGAGGACGACTCTTGAGGAGGCCAAGACCCACCAGGAGTTGTAGAGCCAAGAGTGATGATGATGAATGTGGATTACAATATCTTTTTGATGTAAATCATATAGGTATTAGCCCATACATCTGTGTATGGAACTGAATAAACAGTGAAACAAACAATAAAAATATTGATGTGACATGTATTCCGTGTACGCATCTCCATTTTTTAAAAATAAATCAATAAAAAAATAAGACTTCGGGTCTCACATTTTTTGTTATCATTGATGGTTACTATTCTATCATATCCCGGTAGTAACAAGTTATTCTTTCTGTTTATCTTTTCACCTGATTCATTTAATTTGTTTTAAAAATTTCACTTTCCGATTGGTAGTCAATGTTTTGCATCTGAAAACTGTACCCATATTGCGCCACGCCCGTCCCTTATTACATTCAGATAAGGGATGAAATAGTATTGTCTTCTTCATCAAGCCGGAAACTGACGATTTAATCTCACCCCATGCGGGCACCGACACAAAGATTACCGTTTTCAAAAGAACCAGCGAATTTCAACCCGCGCTCCGTTTTTTTAACTACCTATTGACGCGCGGGCAAAAAATACAATTTTGAAAAACGTTATTCGACAAAAGCTTTGACGTCATCTTCGTCATAAGCAGGCAGGGCAACAATATATTTTTTTAAAACATCACATTGTTTTATTTGGCATTTACAGGAAATGTTTCCACAAAAACTTTTTTTTTTTTTAATTATTTTCGTTTAATTTACTTGGAATGGGTTTTATCTCGTGAGAGAAAAATGAATTCGAATGAACAGCTATCTATGAATCGTAGCCATGTGATAATTTGATTACTACGAGTAATTACAACGAATAATTACACTTAAAAGTGGCATGCATATTTGATACACGGGTAAGATATTTGCCTAATTCTCAAATGCTTTGCGGATTGGGACACTTTCACCAAATTATTATTTCTTTTGTATCGCAATATTGTATGTAGCTTTATTTAAAATTGTATTAAAAATAAAAATTTGGCTTGCTTTCCGTAATAATATCGGTTGAAGCATTAAAATAAAAAGTGCTAAATAAAAAAATCGAATTTCCAACAATTGTATTCCATATAATTAATAATATCACCACAAAATCATTTTGCTCTTTTTGAAGAAATTATATTTCAAATTCACTTTTTTAAAAAATCCCGAAATTTATAAAATCACCTATCTGAACTAATAACAATTTAAAGAATTATATATTAAACAACAAGGATACGTATGTTACTTTAAAAAAACTTTATTATTTAAAAACTTTTAATAATTGCAATAAATTATTAGAGTTAAATCTTGCAGAAATTGTGATATGAGAATTAAAGATCACTTAAGGTATTAAAATAGTAGTAACTATTCTGAATTTTCCAATCATCTTTTGGAAACAAACCATTATTTTAATATTTATCTAGGGTTTATAAATTTTACATACAATTAACATAGGATTGCAACAAAAGAAATTGAATTTTTTTAGGAAAAGTTTAAACAGTAAAAAAAATATTTTTAGTCACCTATTAGTTTTATGCTGGCGAAGGAACTATTGGCCCAGAAATATGTTGATCAATCAATAAATATCAGGAGCGTGCAGAGGGAACATTTAAGCATGACTTTTACGCACCATATATTTTGAAAAAATATAAAACATATATTTCGTAAAATTCCTATCACGATTATACTACTAGCTGTAACGCGTCAAAAATGACGGTACTTTTACAAGTTGGGTAAAAGGAATAAAAAAATGTGTTTTATTAAAAAAAAATCGAAAAAAAAAATATTATAAAAAAATTACGTTCCATATACGAAGTTACGCGGACGGACGGATGGACAGACGTAGAGACGAACGGATGGGTAGACAGATAATGAAATTATTGTAATTGGGATAATTTTCAGATAAATATTTTTTTCAATTGTTTTTCAAAATATATATTTATGCAATTCATAAGTGATAGTTCAATGTTCTCAATGCACGCGCCTAATAAATAGTGGATTTAAAAAATATGTATATTATAGTAGGGTATATTATAGTAAAAATATGTATATTATAGTAGGTTAAAAGTAAAATATGTATAAAAATATATATATTCATAAACTATATCTTAGCTACATTGAACAGAAGAGTCTACCGGCAATTTTTTGATTTGGTTTTGATTTTAGTTTCATGATAGCAGTTCATTTTAGATAAAAAAATTGTCTTTTGTGTATCGTTTTATACTTTGGTTTGTGAAAAATATTTCGGCAGTACTAGCTGTCAACAAAATTCCAAACGACAGAGAAACGTCGTAAAATTTATTTGTTTGAACAATTTTAATGGGAATCGCCGTTATAATCTTTCGCCGGCAGTTGTGAATTCGGAATTTTACGATGACCCCGCTTTTCCCGGAGGTATTTGAGGTTTAGAGCGAACTTTATACTTTTTATTGCTACTTTTAAATGCCAGCTAGCGTCACGAAACGAAAAAGCAGGTCTTGCAAATAAATTAAATCCCTTTGACAGACCTGAGTTAATGCTTTTCCCGAGGCGAAGACGAAGTTTCATAACATCTAACTTTATTCTGATTTTTTTTACTGCTCGCCTTTCAAACGATTACACAGATGGCGCGGCAACTTGGCAACTGGACCATTCCTTTCACATCCACTTCCCCCTGCTAAATTTTCGAAGAAAAATCCTGAAGTAGAGCTAATTATTTCATTAATAATTCTTTAAGAGAAATCTTTTTGAAATAAAATTTAATTATTTTTACGCAGCTGCACAACATCATATTTCGATCACTTGAGTGATAAATAATTAACCCTGCTCCTTTAATAACTCATTTCTTGGGAAAATCATTTGAATGTCTGGAAAACATCCAACAATTAATTAATATAATAGAGCATTTCTGTGCTTTAGACAGGGTTGCATCATTTCTCTATTCTTAATATTTTTAACCAGGGTAAATACTTACTTTATAACAATAGAACTGACTTGGTGGTCTCCTGATACTAGGACTGGCTGGACCAAATAAAAATCAAAATTAATTATGATAGTAAATCATCAATGCTGGCTGTAGTGTGGTAGATAGAATAAAGAAAGGAGTGCTGAGTTGATTTGGTCATGTAGAACGTATGAAAGATGGTTAAGAAAATATATGAGGCGAGTGTTGAAGGCAACAGGAATAGAGGGCGTCCGCGAAAGACCTGGCACGATCAGGTACAAGTATTTGAGAATGGCTCTGTTAAAAGCCGCAACAACCGTAGAACTTGTATGAGAAGATGTATGAATGTTGCCGAAGCAAAAGTGGTGTGCCAGGATGGAAGAGTGTGGCGTTCAATCCTCTGCCTACCCTTGCGGGGAAACGGCGTGATGTTTAGTTAGTTAATTAGTTAGTTGATCATGTAAAATAAAAATTATTTTATTTTTTTCAATTGATTGTTCAACTTAGTAGATTAACATTTTTTTAAATTGACTTTATTATTTATGTGTATCTATTTATATTTTATTAATTACACCTACATGTTTCAGAAAAACCTTTTCATCGTCAGGGTGTTTTATAATAAAATAAAAGTAGATAAACAAAATATAATAAAATCAATTTTATAAGCCTTTATTAATCTTCACTTGTATATCAGCCACAAATTTTGTTATCGATATTTGATCGTCTTCCTGATCAATAATCGCTCTGAAATTTGATAAAAAGACCTATTATGGACGACAATATAATAAACATACATTAGTTTTATAAAATCAGTTTTAATTATTCAAAAAAATAGATTTAAATTACTGAACAGTTGTTTTGTCGGACATTGTACATAACGATGACATTATGTGGGTTTCTATTATTTTAAAAGTGATGTTTGTGTTTTGAGGTCAGGTTGATTACATGATTTGACACAATGAAGCCTAAAAATTAGAAAATAATATATGAGTTAAAAATAATTAAATTCAATGTATCATTCGCGTGAAGAAAAAAATGCTTAACACTTTTGATTTTATTTATATACCTACATACTGGGATTGCTCTTAGAATCTATAATTAAATATTTTCCCTTTTTAGTATTTTTTTATTAAAGCGTGTTTTTTCTAAATATAATATTTTACTAGCAGATATAGTAAAATAATAGGCAACCTTAGGCTATGCTCTAGGCTCCTTAGACTAAGGCTCGAATACAGAGTCAGTAATTAAAGGATTTAAAGGTTAAAGTACGCTTTCTAAGCACACTTTAACCTTTAAATCATTAAGTATTTATTGACTCTGTATTTAGGCCTAAGTCTGGAGACTCAATAACTATAAGAAAAAATCACAAGTATACCCAGGCTCGAGATAATCACATAGCTGTATTGTGGCATCACCAAGAATCGAACGCGAAACCCTCGATGTGAGAACACAGTGTCTACTTCGTCATAACCTTTTGTTATGTTTTGGCGTGTTTTTTGACAATTTTTTTCCAAGACGAATGTTTAAAGTTGTCTTGAAATATTTTTCCGCGGTAGCCAAAGTTCTTGCAAACATTAATTTTGCTAACATCGTTTTTTCAAAGTCTGGAAGTCCAATCACGTCTATGTACTAGTGGTAGGAAAGTTCGGTTACAAAAACTGGATTTGCTCAAACTTTACGAATAATTTTCATCCCCCACCCTCATGTCATATTCTTTCTGAACACTGTTAGATGTTGACGTTAAATAAACATATTTAAGCGCGTCTTGCATACTTCTCCCATACTTGCGTACTTCTCGCAAGTATAAACTCTTATGTTTGCGTTTATTTCAAATTAAACATGTCGAGAACATTTTATGTTGAGTAAATACAAATGCCATATAAAGCGTTATTTATATTTCAACATGATTTTATTTTTATGATTTTTCTACAAATTACAATTGAATCCAGCTTTTTTATTTACATAGTACCTATTTCGATAGATGTAGTCGTCTATCATAGATGGAAATGGTAAACTTTGCATTTTGTAAAGTGATCTCTTAAGCCAGCCGTACGATAGGTCCTAAGCCCTATGAATACCCAATAAGACTTCCATACCTACTTTCCAATATAAAAATATAGTTTCGTCTCTATGGGACGTCTATAATATATCTTGATTAATGATGTCCCTGTGGGGATTAAATCCAGTATTCTTTTCATGAAAAATTCGGACATACTCAAAATATAAAAAACTGGTCTAAAGGGGGGTCAAAAATTGAATTTATTTTCAGACGAATTTTGGTGTAATGTTAATAATTCGGAAGAACCTCATCATGTATACATACAAAGAATATTTCTTTAATCCAATCAAAATATACCCGTAGATACCTCATTATCAATAGTGTCATCTGTATTGGATTATGAGAATTAAAAAACTTTGGAGTGCAGACGGCGGTAGTAAAAATATAACTGAGATACCAAACAACTTGTATAAGTTAAACACATATACAACTTCCAAAAATTTCGATAGATGTGGTAGTCTATCATGGGTGGAAACGGTGAACATTACTTTGTGTAAAGTGACGATTTAAGCCAATCGTACGATAGATCGAAAGCCCTTTGAACACCTTATGAAATTAATAAGAATGTACAAATTTTGCACACTGTTCGAAAGTTTGTTGCAACTTTAGGTAAAAAACATACTTTTTACTTTATAATTACGATTAAGAAAACAAATTAATAATTTTACATGAGCAAAATAAAATGTAATGTAAAAAATAAGAGGCTGAGCCAGAACTTGGATTCAGCCGTCAAAGCATTGTTACAAATATAACCATTCTTTCACATTTCCAGAGAAAAAAAAATGTTACCCTTTCATTAGCTTGCTCGCAATGAAGCGGTGCCCATTCCTGACAAGTCAGTTCAAACGTTTTTTAAGGGTAGGTAATTGTTTGCGAATGCCTGAAAACTTTTTTGCTCGGAAAATATTTCGATGCGAACTTCCGCAATTATATTTCCGTAATGGAACCAATCACAAACATCGCTCGACCCCGCTTTGAGGCCTGCTTCCAGGGACCAGGAATAAACGAACTAACTAAAGGTTGTTAATCAACGCCTTCGAAACCGGAAACTTTGATTCGCAATTTATATTTTGTTAATCCTTTCATTAATTTTCGTGGGAAATTTTAAAAACATTTATTTTGATTTGAGGCGGCCCTCGCGGTACATTGGTCATAAATAACTCCAGGAGTTCCAAGTTCGATTCTCGGTGAGGTCAGCTATGTGATTTTATCAAGCCGTGTTTTTTGTGTTTTCTTAGATTGTATGTAAAAGTGATTTATACAGTAATTGGGCGTTATGGTCTATTACAGCGTTAACAAGGTGTTGAAAATGGTGTTTGATTCCGTCTCTGTAAGGTAGAAAATTACGTAAAAACCATACTTATGGCTCAGCGTGAAAAGGAATGTTTTACGTGTTAACTCGCTCATGGCTTGTCGTGGCATGACAAGTTAACACACTCACTGAATTGAATATTTAATACATGTGCACACCAAAAACACAATTCACATCAATATCTTTACTATTTTCAAACTGACCTGCGCGTTTGTGTTATGAAAATAGAACTAACTTGCATTAGTATAATAGAGCTGGTCTTTACAAGTATTGTGGACTAGCCTTTATAATGAGTCAAAATTGTTGAAGCAACAATGTCCTCATATCATTCAATAGCTATGGAGATATGCAACATCAAATTTTACGTTTTTTTCTCAAAATTTAATTAATGGAACTTATAACAAATATTAAAAAAATTATTACAAGAGGTATAGAACTTAAAAACGAAATAAAACACATTAAATTGTGGACATTTCTTTGGAATAAGCTTTATTGGAAAGATAATTTTACTCCATTAGTAATTAAATATAGGATGTTTATTTAGAGTATTGTTTTTTCGAATTGGCCACACTTTTCCAACAACATCGAATTTGATCGCTGACAAAACAAATCATCTGATTGAAATGTACTCATTTTGGTTAGCCATTTTACTATGAATATACTTAAGCCAGAACAACGCTTGCGAATTGTGCAAATTTATGATATTTCTAAAATCGTGGTATCGTAATCACATATTCAGGACTTTTTTTTTCAATACAAGTTAAAAGCATGATATATTCAAAAACTCTAAACTTTGATGTCGCTGATCACAATAACTATTGATATTAGGACGTTAATGTTCGAACATTTTCGACTCATAATAATTATATGCCTAAACTATTTAGGCAAAAATCATGCAGACAAGTATTGTCAACTAGCTTTGTTACACCCCGTAAATTTATATTAAATGAATAAATATGAAAGATGTATATGGTAAAAATCTATGTATCGAAATAACAAGATACTTACCCCAGAACCTTTTTTAGGAACAACAATACCAATTTTGCCACAGAAAAACTGTTTTAAAAATTAAAATTCCACAATTAAATTAGTTTTAATTAAAAAAATCAAAAGAATTAAGAAACTTCTGTATTAAATATCTTCACTTCCTTAGTATTAGATCTTATAGTTAATTTTTTTATTTTTTATTTATATAATATATACTTATTACAACAATTAACGTATTCTCATTTATAGGTTTAAAAAAAGATTTTTTAAATAGTTTGAAGTACAAAAGCTATTTTTCTTAAAGCATATTATGAAATACAAAAAAATATTATAAGTTACTACAGACCTTTAAATGCAACTTAAATTATTGCAAATTCTGTTGGTCTTCCGCCAAAAACATTTTCCGGTTGCGGGATCATGAGCCTCGTGAAAGCAGCCTTCGTAGCTACAAAAAAATAAGCGAGGATGACTAGACAAACGGGAAAGGAGTTTCACTGCCCGGAATAGCCTATTAACACTTAGTTGCTACAATTTAACGCATTTTCTCAATACTTTGTTTTTCTCCTGGCGGGAAAGTTACGCCATTAAATGATTGAGAAAATGAACATGAAATCATAATGACATGAAGGGTATAAAAGCAAAGACAGCAATATCCAAAAAATTTAATGTTTTGAGTGCAGTCACCGAGGATTATTAATTTAGAATGTAATGAATTCTACATTTTGTGTATCTATCCCTTCCAAAATCATGTTTCCTATAAATTTGTAGGCTATATAAAATCTCGAAATCAGTACATTTTAAATTAGTAACACTCGATGAGTGAGAATCTATCAAAATATTTAATATTTTTAGTAACTCAAACGTTCGGAATATTTATTTTAGATTTCCTTTTATAAAAAATTTCAGCGACCAACATTTAAAAAAAATTGAGCTAATAATATTTAAGATGTATTATAGATGTCTCACAGAGACGAAATTATAAATAAAAAAATTTATGACAAAAATCAAGTACTGTGTTGTGAAAAATTTGGACAAACTCAAAATATTCTTACAGAATGTTAGTTAACTTAGTTAAAACCACTACCAGATTTACGGTCTACCGGTTTCGAGACGTACCCGTCTTTTCGTCAGGACCAACACTACACTACTATATTCACAACACTATATACCCCAACCATAGTATTGTTAAACTTTCACCAATATTGATCACATGCATGTAAATCTTGTCAGAGACAAGCATGCACATTCAGGAATCTAACAAAAGAGAATGAAAGGGGGCGGGGTCTAAAGTGGGTGTTACCAAATCTTTTGTGAAAGTTAAATTAAACAAAGGGCTATATGGAAAATTGATTTGGTTATTAATTAGAGGTGCTTTATTATTCACCGCTTCCTTAATGTAAAAAATTTCACCCCTATTTTTGAGTCAAATTTATGATTATTTTCTATGAGGTGGATGGAAAATTCGGAAAAATTGTTGTTATTAAGACACCTCATATTTTCTTTGATTCTATTATTAAAATTACGAGATGTCCTTTTAATGTCCTACATGTTAATTGGTAGATTCCTGAGTTGTCCATTATATTATTTTTATCTTTATTGTTAATAAGTTTTTTTTCCTGTGTAATTGCTATTGTTACTAAAATATTTTAATAATATTTGTTATAGAGCCAATAACAATCCTCACTTTTGGCTCTACGACCCCTGCTGGGTCTTGGCCTCCTCAAGATTCTACAGCCTTCCTCCACTCGTCTCGGTCTCGTGCCAGTTGACAATAACAATCCAATTAAAAAATATATGTTAAAGTACTCATTTTATAAGTATAAGTATCGCTTTTTACGAATCTAGATATTATTTCCGTCAACAGACAACTAACTCATACCTTTTACCAAAAAAAATTTGGTTAAACATTTATACCTACCCAGAAAATAATTTAAAAGAAATAATATATTGCGGTTGCTTTAAGCTACATTATTTTATGCGCTTCCAAAAAGGAAAAAATATTTTTTGAAACATGTATATAGGTAGGTATTTGAAGGTTTCCCTATAAAAAGGGTTTTACAGGAGAGAGAAAAACAGTGAAATGAATAAACAGAATTTCATTCTTTTTGCCATTTATGCATATTAATTTTACGTTTTCTTTGTTTATTCATATGATAAAGCAGTACCTGTAGCATTATCGAATTGTTGGCATCCATCATATTTGTTACGACCAGATGAATAAAGATCATTTTTTCAATCATGAAAAGTTAAAATCATGAAAAATAAAATACAGTACATGGTTCATATGCTATATGGACCATTTTAAAATAATAAAATCACTTTCTTTTCTATATATGAGGGGTATAAAAGTAAAGGCAGCAATGTCCCTCTGAGGTTTTCCTGAGTTAAATACAAAAAAGCTGTCACTAATCAACAAAATGTCTGTGGAATCTAAGAAAACTACATCTCACTGAAAATAAGTTTTTTAAAAACATTTCCACCTAGGTTTTCCTTTAATTTACGTGTATAAATAAATATTTAACTTTCAAATATGGATATTGCTGGGTTTGCTTTCAAAATTTGGATATTACTGTCTTTGCTATAACATTTATTAATAAGTCCGTCATATTTGTTAATACTGTTTGGCATAAAAAAACATCTTTATAACCCTATATGAATGAAAAATAATTAATACTTTTTATGTACGAAATTTTTTACTGAATTTAGTAATGTTCATGGAGGAGGTATGTTACAATATAAAACATAAAAAAATAATAATTCATCATCAGAATAAACATAACATAAAAACATATAAATTCAGTAACAACTTCTCATGTGTGAGTTTTTTTATATGAAGTTAAATAACAAGTGATCTAATTTTTAGAAGATTAGTGTATCTTTTATTGGATCTCTTTGTTAGCCTTAACAGCTTTAAAATTGTTTATTTATTTGTGTGTCTATTCGTTACATAACACCATTGCAAAAAATTAGTAAAAAAACATAAGACATCCCACTCAAGTAAGCGATCAAAATAACAATCACAAAGGAAAATAGATTTAAATTAAACACATTTTAATAAAATTCAGTGAACGAAAAAAAAACAATTATGTAAATAGAAAATATACAAATAATCTATTCAGTAAAACTACAATTTACACTATATTGTATTAAAAAATGTCCTATGAGTATGTGAAACATTAACAGATTCTAATACAGAAACTATCACTGTTTCGGAATCGACAGCATGTTTCTCTTTAAAGTAGTCAAGTCATTAGGGACTACGTCTACAGACTCATAGTACATTGCCTAGTTTGTGTAGTCTAGGTAGTAATCAGTATATGTGGTAGTTTGTTCGTGTATAATCGTAATAAAGTATATCCCTTGAACGCATTGACAATGTAATTCTGTGACATACTGAGACATTTTCGATTGATACATATCAAGAATGTATTTTTCACGGTTTAAGACATTAATTTCTGATGAATCAAAAAGTTTTTTCAGGCTAATAAATAAAGCATTTCATTATAAAATGTCACTTTTGTTTAAACTTTGTAATACACACACAATATGAGTTATTGATTAATACAATAGTTTCAAAAGAAACAATCCCTCTCGTCATTATGTATAGTATTACTATACCTGATGATCAGAGGGACTACTCTTCTCGAAACTAGAGTAGTAATCAAAAACTAACATTGTATGTATATTACAAAGTTTAAATAAAAATCATATTTAAAATTAAAATGTTGCATCACGAAGTAACTGCTAAATCTTTCGATGATATCAAAGCATTTCAATATTGATCCTCCCAGGAGACTAAATTTAATATTAACCCACTCAGGAAGCTGTTGTAATCTGTGTGAGAGAAGAAGAAGTACAACGATAAGTTAACTTAGTCATCTAAGCTGTCCTATAAACAAGGTAGTCTTGCACCAGGGCGATGAATCTTCCTCTCGAGACAAAAGCGTATGCGGCGTGTCCGTAAATAGAATACACAATAAGGGTTAATTGATGTAGTACTCGTACAATGCATCACACTCAACTACCAACATACAGGCGCCTCTTAACATTACAAGGGAAATTAATCATTTTGATCATATTAATATTATACCTAGGATAATGACGTATCAGGAGGGTTGGAGGCACAAAGTAGACTTGACTTCCATCTTCCCCTTTCTTACATCACGAAAGGGCTGTCTAAAGATATCCTTCCTTTTCATTAACTAATGTAGGAGTGGTTACTCTCGTGTTAATTCATCTCAGAAATATAACTATTTTTAATCAAAATCTCAATTTAATCATCGCCATCATCACTATGATGAACCCGTGGTGGGTTTTGACATCCTCAAACCGGTCTTTGCCAGCTAGCTCTCTCGGCTCCAAAAGTGTCTATCGATCTTAGTTTTGGCCTTCCAGAGCTCCTTCACCTAATTCTTGAATTCAGCAGGGACTTCGTTGCCTGTTGTTCATTCTCTCTACATGACCCAGCCACCGAAGTCTTTCCAATTTTAAAGATTTGTAAAATTTAGCTCCTTAAACAAAGTATAAAACTCATTGTTGTAGTCTGTGCCAAAGTTCATTGTCTAAAACCGGTCAAATTTTTCCTTTTAAAAACGTGTGGTGCCCGCTCGTTCCTCTTAGTCCTCATGCCTCAGCTGCGTATTTGGGCACTGATGAGTGTTTTTTATACTAATATTTTAGTTTTTCTGGAGAGGTCTGGATTTAATCTGATTTTAGTGTCGGAAATTTTCATTTAATTAGTATTATCGATTATAATATCCCATCATCACATAAACTCGACAAATTGTCACCTTTCATTGCCACATTTCCAGTTCTAATTACCAGTCAAATTCTGTGATTAGCAGAATATTAAAGACTGATAATGAATATAGTTATATGGTTGACGTTTTCAATCTAGTGAAAATAAAGTTTACACTTAAAGAGACAATACTATTTCATTACTAACATCCACTTTCAATATATACATGTAATGATGTGTAATATATTGTTTTGTACACATTATTGCTTTTTACTTTATATTTTTAATTTTTATACTCATATTTTAATGCTTATACCTGATATTTTCACTCCTTATATCTTTTACTGCTTACACCTGCTATTGTTTTAGGTATGTATATACTTATTGAATTTTAAGTATTTTTTTTCGTATAACAGTGCTAGGAATTTATAATTTTATATCTTATATGTACTGTTTATACCTGATACTGTGTTTTATACTTCTTTCTATATTAAAACATTTTTATGTAAAAGCCTATAACGGGTGTAAACAAATAAATAAATTACTAAAAAAAAGGGAAAGACTTTTGTTTCTACATTAACTGCCATTTACAAGATGTTAATAATTATTTTAGAATTTAATTTAATTCAAGCAGGTAATCTCTAATACCTCCACATCACTACTTCATTCATTAATAATTTTAAAAGAGTAGTTTACTAAAATATGTATGTTTAAATTTTGATCTACTTGGATATAAGACGTTGATTCAATAGGCATCAGACACAGAGCGCTTTGTGGTAGGGTTGTGACAGAACTGGAATGAAATTTGAATAAACAGTTCGGTTTAAAATATTCCATATAATATCAGGCTTCCTCGGCATACGGCTTTAAAAGGGTTAAACAGAATCCATCCAATCCTGGATTTTCAGCTCTGCTGGTGATTGACGTGGAATTTTGCCGCTGATTCGGGAATATCTCCGTGGAATTACACCGAGATCCGTTTTTCTATTAGCGTTATTTTTTTGGGCAATTCAAAAAATATTCTTCAAACCCATTAAAGATAGATTATTTCTGACGTAATCTAACCGAAGGAAAGTTGTGGAGAGGTTGAAATGTTTTTATATTTTCTGATCAGTAGCGGTAAAATGATTCAAAGATTTATTATTAGTTATTGTTTGTTATACCTTTACAATTAGTGTGTTTATTATTTTTTATTTAATGTTTTTAATATATATTAAGTATATATGCTTTTTGGGCTTATGGTTAAGATACTCGCCTAGTAATCTAATGGTCAGTAGTTCGAGTCTCAGTGCAGAACACCAGCAAGTTGGTCCTTTTCATAGCTCTAGCGTTTAGCTTATTTTATACAAATCAAATAAAATATTTTAATCTTGCAAAAATTTGGCATAGAATTTTTCTACAATGCAATGTTTCAATAATTTTATTTGACTCGTATTAAGGCGGATGCTTTTTTAATATTCAATATATGTTACTTTCGTGATAATCAATTTTTTTACAGAATGAATCAGAAATTTAAAAAAAAACGTATGATGAACGAAAAGTGCTGCAGACTATCAAGATGAGAAAGCTTGATTATCTCTTAAGAGAATCAGTAAAAGCTGGAAAAGAGAGACATCTGTGTTATTTTCTTACCATTTTTGTGACTCATTTGTGACTGATGTGAAAAAGAGAAGTATCTCTCTTCAAATCCGAGCAAGGATTAAACTGTGAATTGTTTTGTGTGGAAGGGTGATAAAGAGATATACAATATTAATTTAAGAAAACTAATAAACTTTGTATAAACCACACTGACTGTTTTTAAACGTCTACTGGTTTCGATATTAACTGTATCTTCGTCAGGACGGGCGCGCAATAAATTCTATAAATAAAATTTGTAAGATTCAAGTGTTAGGTAGGGTGTGCCTCACTTGTGGTTGGGGGAGGGGGTGGTTTTAGACGGTGGGAAAAATAATGGGCAATATATTAAATAATGGATTAGTCACTAAAATTAATTAGTTGTTAATTATATTAGATTTGGTATTGAGGGATTTTTTGATTTCTAACATTTCTTAACCATCTTACCTAAGGCCTCTATTATTTGTATATAAAAAATTGATACTGTTTTATTTTTTCTAAATATGGCCTGTCTCCAATAGAAGGTTTGAAAATTCTGACAAATTATTATTAGTAAAACTGAGATGTCTTAAACTTAACAATAATAAATCCTCGGAATAAAAATATAGGAGTACAATACTTCTCTCCAGATCCGAACAGAGGATCCTTGTGATCGAGAAAAATCATCTCTTTCATTTGTAACGACTTGGACCAGATCCGTTCGAAGATCAAACACTCGTTTTCTTTTTACATCCTTTCTTTTAACTCGTTAGTCTTTAAGTCTGCTTGTCTGCAGAAAAAACTTTGGATTGATTTTTTTACCCTTTTTCCGTGATCCAATCGAGCTGAAACTTTGCAGGCAGACTCGTGGCGACGATAAAAATGATCTAAAAAAAATTTGGTTTAAAAAATGTAATTATTGTATAATTTTGCATTTTTCGAAATTTTAACGGTTCTTTCAAATTGGAAACCATACAAATGAGAAAGGAGCCCGACGCGTGGAAAAGGCGCGAAACCTGTTTCAACTAGTCTGACTTGAGCCATGGGTCCGATCAGACGGTTTCGCCGACGCCGTGCCCCCCTATACCAATTATTACGATTTCAATATTCTATAAGTTTTAAGGATAATGTGATGTACATGAAATAGACTAATATGTTGATAGAATATCAAATTGGAAACAATACAAATGAGAACGGGAGTATAATAAAAACTTGATTTTTATGGGTTAGTTTTTTATATTTTCATATTTGTAAGCCGGAAAAATACGAAAGTTAAGGCGAAGTTAAAATATAATATAAATTAAAACTTAATTTAAAATACTGAAGCTCGTAGAATGACGTCATGTCGAATACCGTGCTGCCAGTCCGCAAACCTCGGAGAGGCGGCCGCGGTACTCCCCTCCGACGGATCGAACATGGCGCCCGAGGCGTAGATTCTGAAATGTCAATATCCTTCCAAATCAATTTTACCCTACCCGCAATATATTATTTTCAAAAAACCCCAAAAGTACTTAATTTAAACAGTATGCGATTAATATTTTCCTAACATGAAAAGAAATAAATGTATGTGTTTACGTTTCTGAAATGTAAAATTGAGCTGTTTCTCAAAAACCACGCGATTCCTTATCAAAGGTTAAATGGCGGAAGGGAAAATATGAATTGGATGGCTGATTTCAAAAAATACCTTAGTTCATATTTTCACAACAGATATACTGCCATTTTGATATTTCATATTTTCTTCTGAAAAATTACGTGAAATTATTTCATAAATTGTTTATTTTTAATATTAGATAAATAGGACGTAGTTCTTCTGAAAGCGTCTAACTCACAAAATGCTAAAAATGGTTTCGGATAGTTCAATATATCTATATGTTCTGAAAATACTCAAGCTCTTAGTGCTATAGTTTTTTGTGTGTTCAATATTTTTCTAACCCACATTACGGACATGACATTAAATTAACTTAAACGTCCACAATTTGTTTTACAATTCTTCAATATTTATTTAATAAGATAATTAAATACTTTTTCATAAAGACTGTTTCATTGGATTGAAGCCGTATAGTAAAAATAAGCTGTCACTCCTATTTGATAGAATACATCCAATCCACATAGAACAAAATAAGTAGTGTTTTTCGTACATTTCGACATTTTGTAACAAAATAACAATCTGTAAATCGCGTCACATCTTCATAAATAAAATATTTTATTATAATTACATTAAACATCCATAAAAATATATCTATAAATCTTTAATCAAAACATAATTCTCTATAATATATATGTATAGTATAATAATAATAAAATAAAATAATTTAATAAGTAATGTCCGTCACTAACGCTACTGGATGGCACAAATAATGATGAGGTGTATAAAATGATGGACTCGTGAGTCCATCTAACAGCAGTATCACAGTGCATAACTAGACAATTGAGGCTGTTGAAGAATATATATATCTTGAACATAACACCAATTTAGGAAAGGAAAACCAGAGAGTAGAAATAATACCCAGAAAAATTGGACTAGGTTGGGCGGCCTTTGGGAAACTTAATCATGTCCTTAAAAATAAAGATATTCCCAGGAATTTAAAAATAAAAGTGGTGAGGTATATACATAAAAAAAAATATCGATTTGTAAACATTGTCTATGCGTGATTGTAAAAAAATATTATATATAGGTATATTGTTAATTAAATAAATTAAAAAATAATAAGAAAAGGGTTTGAAGCTTGCATCCTCCCTGTGCTTACGTAAGATCTGTAAACTATCATGCTAAGTGCAAGGTACATATATAAACTAAGATGTACACCCGTTCACAGTGATCTATGGAGAGATAAATGCTAGGTAGAGATAATATATTATTAAGCAAAATTTTTGTTAAAAAGGCTGTTGACGGCCTATTTGTTTAAACAAAATCGGTAGAGAAATTTAAAAAAAGGTAAAACTGCACTATTAGTTACGTAAAGTAGAGAGTTATAAATGTTGCCGATTTAAATAGACTCAGGTATTTTTTGAAATCGGCCACCCAATTATGGCGTGTTTTGGAAACATGGAAACTGTACAACTTTTAGTATTTTCTCGCCGTAATATATTATTAAGCGAATGTCGTGTATTTTCAGTAAAGCTATTATGTATTTTTAGCGTGTGTACGTTCGGGATGTTAATGTTTCCATATCATTTAAATAATAATCATTGTTGTCGCACGTCATAACCCAGTGCGCACGACCGTTTGTCAAATCTTCTGTGAAAATTATGGAAACACGGCATCAAACAATATAGGTACGGTATTGATCGGAATTTGCATCAGAAAATCAGAATAAAATACCGATCGAGCATAATATTTTTTTTATTTATATTCCTATTTAAGACGCATTGAAAAAAAGCAATTACCGATTCTTTATTCCAGGAATTTTGCGTAGACCTCCTTTCATTTAAGAAAGACAATCGAATAAGTATGTGTAAGTTGTGCGTATGACGAACACAACGAAACAACGTGCGTCGTAGGCACAACGTACACGTACTAATTCGATTGTCTTTCTTAAATGGAAAGAGGTCTACCCACAGTTGAAGACATTTTGTAAAAACAATCTTTAATCCACATAGGTATTTAAATAAATCGAAAAATTTGTCACACAACCTTCTAGAAATACATGACCATTCTTAAACTTTAACACCCCTAAATATAATACTAGTACAGCGCAAAATCACTATTCTTTTGTAGGTATTAAATATTTCAATCAACTATTCACTATGTTAAAAAGTATTAAAAATCCAAAATCATTCAAAATTAATGAAAAAGATACATAAACAGAACTTCAATTTACTTACTTACTTACCATCACGCCGTTTCCCCGTGGGGGTAGGCAGAGAGGATAGAGTGCCACACTTCACTTCAATTCAGATACCACATATATGAAATTTATTTTAATTCATTATTAATTTCCATTTATCTATTACTGAATATTCCATTATTATTTCATATATATTTTATAGTCCACATATTTTCTTTACTTAACTAAACATTTTATTTATACTTCTGACATATTTCTTATAGACTGAATTATGTACATTTCTGATTATATTACACAGCAAACAAACTCCCTCTCTAAACACCAGCAGTTTTGTTTTGTTAGAAAGGTAGCATGTAAAAGGTTTATTTTTACAACTTTAATATGTTTCACCTATTTCAAATATCAGACTGTAATTAACAAATACTAAAAAAAAAATTTTTACATTTTTTTTTGTAAAATAAATACTTATTCCTTAAGAACCGACATGTAAAAGTACCGTCATTCTTGATGGGTGACAGCTAGTAACTATAATAAAGAAGAATATTACACAATACATTTAACAGGTAACAACTTTATAGATAATCTCTTCAAATTCTTAAACAATTATGATTTACGAACTATCTCTTCTCAAAACAAGTATTTTCAGTTACATTATTTATCTCCTTCATATAGCCAAAAAAGTCCATTACAGAACCTCTGTTCTTGGTTTATCAGTTTTTAATTGGTATCTCGCTCTTGTGTAGCGTGAGTGTCGCTATTCTGATGCTAAGTGACGTTGATTTTGAATAATTTACTAGCTGTAACCCGACAAAAATCACGCTACTTTTACATGGCGGTTCCTTAAGAATAAGTATTTATTCATTTATATAAAAATAATAAATAAGTAAACAAGAAAAAGAATATAAAAAATATATATATATATATATATATATTATAAAATTATGGATTTTACACGAAATTACGGGGACAGACAGACAGAAAGACGGCCGGACCGACGGACAGACAGACAACGAAATTGTTAAAATTGGGATTATATTCGTAATCTTCGATGACTGCATTCAAAACATTTTTTTAAATTTGTTTGGATATTGCTGCTTTTTCTTTAATATCCAACATAAAGGTATAGTTTACGATTTTAACCCAAATTAATAATCAAAAATATACTTTGCGTGAAGCGGTCGCACAACTTTGTCTCTTTCTCGCAATACATACATTCTTGAAGTATCTGATCGACGCATAGTGGCGCCGTTGCTTCTGATTCCTTCGCATAAGGAGTGTTCGCAATGTGTTGGGTACTGTACGGCTGGGGAGGGTTACGATTATTTTGCTGCTTATCAAATTCTTCACCAAACAGCCATTACGTGAATTAATTAACACGGTCTTATGTTTTTCCTGAAATGTTTATAACTAGGGTTGTTTAATCTGAAGACGCAACGGCTCCCCGCCCGAACGAAATCTTACCGTGAGTTTTATGAATAATATGCAGAGCTCCTGAGAAAGTTCTCGCTTTTGCCTGAAAATGTTCTTGCCTGAAATAGCCCGGCGCGGGGTTGTGATGAATTTGTTTTCGCAAAATATTTTGCCGGAAAATTTGTGTTTATGATGGAAACGTTGCGAATATTTTTCGATAAACATAGTGAAACGTTACGAAATATGCACGTAAACAATAAACCCACTAAAAATGTATATTCTATTTTACGAGGAAAAATTCACGATCGGATTTCATAACAGTTTTTTATTCACATTTAGACTGCTTGCTTATACGCTTACTTGAATAATTCAATTTATCGTGGAGTTTGAATTTGAATTAAATGAAATTTATTTATTTATTCGTACGTGCATTACATGAGGGGTGTAGAAATAAAATAGCCACTAAGCGGTAGACAAAAAGCCAAGTGGAGATTTAGAAATCTATATGCTTCTGATGATTCTAAAGCTCACAAACATGCTTTCATCACATTCTGTGCACATTCACATTGGTCATCGATTGTGAAATTGTCACTCTTTCACAGATAATCACATTCGTCGCCCTCTATTTTCGTCATATGCATACTGACGATTTTGTTTCTATACCTCTCATATGGTAATTTGACCTATCGTATGAACGTGCCCTGAAGGGGGTCGACATTTTGGCCATTTTTCCACTTATTAATTTCTATACCTCTCACATGATAACTGGACCTATAATATGAAAGTTCGATGAAGTGGGTCGATATTTCGGCCATTTTTCTACCTATTAATTTCTATACCTCTCACATGATAACTTGACCTATAATATGAAAGTTCGATGAAGTGGGTCGATATTTCGGCCATTTTTCTACCTATTAATTTCTATACCTCTCACATGATAATTTGACCTATAATATGAAAGTTCGATGAAGTGGGTCGATATTTCGGCCATTTTTCTACCTATTAATTTCTATACCTCTCACATGATAACTTGACCTATAATATGAAAGTTCGATGAAGTGGGTCGATATTTCGGCCATTTTTCTACCTATTAATTTCTATACCTCTCACATGATAACTTGACCTATAATATGAAAGTTCGATGAAGTGGGTCGATATTTCGGCCATTTTTCTACCTATTAATTTCTATACCTCTCACATGATAACTTGACCTATAATATGAAAGTTCGATGAAGTGGGTCGATATTTCGGCCATTTTTCTACCTATTAATTTCTATACCTCTCACATGATAACTTGACCTATAATATGAAAGTTCGATGAAGTGGGTCGATATTTCGGCCATTTTTCTACCTATTAATTTCTATACCTCTCACATGATAACTTGACCTATAATATGAAAGTTCGATGAAGTGGGTCGATATTTCGGCCATTTTTCTACCTATTAATTTCTATACCTCTCACATTGTATGTAACTTGACCTATAGCATCATTTCGGACATTTTTCCGCTTATTCCTTTCTATACCTCTCACATGATAACTAAACCTATAATATGAACGTGCCCTGAAGCGAGACGAATTTCTATACCTCTCACATGGTAACTTGACCTGTATTATGAACGTGCCCTGAAACGGGTCGACATTTTGGCAATTTTTCCACTTATTAATTTCTGCTTCGACCGTAAAACAGTTGACACGCGTTTAGCTTTTTAGCCTTCATGGGTACCGAATCTCTTGGCGCAGGGCTGAGTCTCAACGGATCGCAGCATGGCGCTGCCCTGCTGGGCACAACACCCTGCCAGGTACGAAGTACGTCGGCGGACAGTTCCGAATTCAAATTCAAATTCAATGTTCAATGTTACAAATGTTTACAGTGTTTACAAAATTTAATGAAACTTTTTTCATTGTTGTTGAGTGTCTTGGCAGCAAGTAAACACTAAATTGATTTGACGCCCTGCCTGCTACACTAGTAATTTACTGTATTATAGCAGACAGTGCTCTTCCAGTAGTATAATGTTCAAGAATATTTATTATTTATATAACATTTGTGAATAAATCTTATTGCCAATTAAAATTAAGTAATTGTAATAATTAAATGTTTACAATTTAATAATGGTGTTAATTAATTATATTATAGACAAAGGAAAAAAAATGATCTGAATAGGATATTAATAAAATAAAATAAAATAAAACAATTAAAAGTATTTAAAAATATGAAAGTAACAGTAAGACAGTAAGTGACAGTAAATGTTCTTGTAGGAATAGTATATTTATAATTCCGACGTTGAACTTAACCTTGGTCAGAGGTGGGACGCCATTGTGCCAAGACATTTAACCGCGTAGCGCAGTGCTCGTCCCGTCTCTTTTTTTTTTCGGTATTTACAAGATATTTTTTAAATTTATAATTTTTGAAATACATTACTTCAACTAAATGGCGAGTACCAAATTTCTAACTGTTGATACTGTATTCTTATGAAAATAGTTTAATATGTTTTTTTTTTGTTTCAGGTATGTTGAACATTTATATTGCGGTGTGCATTAAGACATCAAATTAGTAATGGAACTTAGGTAAGCTGCTAACATTTCTACCAAAACCTGCTTGTAGGCCATCATAATTCTGTTATTATCTCTGTTTGTCTGTACGATACAAATCGTTGACTTTGAAGCCCGCACACTCCACATTTGTGCGGTATCAGTCTACAACACATTTCTCAATTGTATTTATTGATTCACTACACTCATAATTTGTTATGAACATTTTTTAATATTGTCATATCGCTTTTATCCTCAAAACTCTAATATTACTTTTATAATATTGCAAACCGATAGATGTATCCCGCATGTGCGATGTACGATAAAATAACATACGAGCATTTTGAGTATTTCTTGAATAGTTTAACTGATTTTCTAAATTTAATCAATGATTATTGTACGAATATTAATATCAATTTAAGCAAAATAAAATCGTGTAAAATTGACATTGGCCGTCATTATCATTATTTATTGATAAATATATTAGGAAATAGTCGTCTTTGTCGATAATTAGTAATATCCATGACATACTACATAGTATACATACATATCGAAGCTCTTAATGATACCTAGATCTATTTTTTTCCGTGGCCATCCTATAAACATTTCCATACATGTTTCCTGTATTATAAAATAATCACTAGCTTCGTCTCTGTGAGACTTTTATAATTAATTAATGACGCTTAATTATTCCGAGGGCAAAGTTAAATTCGTCTGAACTTAGCAACGAGCCAGCCCAGGCATTTTGTAACGCCGGTAAACACCAAAAAGGAACAGCTTCCCCCCCCCTCTCCCCCTCTCGTCCTCTGGGCTGTAGAGCCTTTTTCATCTGAGTAAGGTTAAGAAGTGGCCACTTGAAGCCTGAACAATAAACTTCGAGGAACTATTAACGTCTAAGATGGGCTGGGACGTTCTTCCTTTGTTATTAGCTGTTAACATTTGTTGTTGGTATCCGTTTTTTTTCTCTAAATTGTAAAATGCGCGCCAAAAAATAACAAATGAGGAAAGAAATGTATTCGAAAGAAATGTTTCTGCTCTACAAGATATTTTTTTCGCTTTTACGTTACATTAATTATTTTAGTTAATTACAGGCCTTCAAAACAGAATATCAAGTAGACAAAAGTGAGCACTTTCGACACCTCTTTCTGTTTGATAGACGAATTATTCGAGTAAAAACAAGATGTGTAGAATTTTGGCAGAGTTAAAAAATTAACATTTCTTATAAAATAAACAACGAATAGATAAAAATAAGATAACACAAGTGTTTTGAGTTGCAATATTTTTCAGCCCTTCGCCATTTACTATAAAAATAACTCGCTAACACGTTCGAGATCATTACAATCACTACGAGTTTATCGAAGTTCGGCGTGTAACTTCTGTGTCTGCCGAAAAGTTATGATAGATAAAGTACTCGTACATCGATTTCGAAACATCGTGCTGTATCGATTGCTGGAACTAGCTCCGAACTTCTTATCTCAATCGAACCATCAACCCGGCACTGTTTTATTGTTCGCTCAAACTCATCTAAATCCGCAATATAAAATTCAAACGAGGAAATTCTTCAAGTTTTCGCCCCTCACCGATCGTCTTAACACGTTGGCACCCGAAATACGATACCTTTAGCTTGGATTGTGAGATGAATGAAATGAGATGCTGTGAGAATACGTCCATCCGCAAGAAATGTTAGCTCGTTTGGCACGTGACGCGGGTGAATTCTAATTAGCGAACGAAGTTACGAAGATATGATAGCGAATAAGTGCGATCACAGAAGTGCGAATTTTTTGGAAAACTTAATAAAGTATCCCACAAATAAATGTCTCTCGATGGTGACAATTAGTGCAAAATTCATAAAAGCGATTACATCCAAGATCAAGCCAATCAAATTCAGATTCAGTGACTTAAATGAAACTTTAATTCATTTTCACCCTTACATGAAAAAAATTAAAAGCGAAAAAATTTAGTGTTTCTTCCTGGGCGCTTAAGTCCGGCATCCTTAATAATAAATACTCCACGTTTTTAATCCAGTAAAAAAACAATATTAGGTTTATCCCGCGGCCGTGTGTCTTCCTGAGCAAGCTTGTAGGGTCCAGCTCGTCATACGGTATGCCCCTTTGAGCCGCACACATGCAGCCACACTCTACTTTTGCCATCTTGGTAACATTTTTTTAACTAACTAACTAACTAACTAACCATCACGCCGTTTCCCTGCAGGGGTAGGCAGAGAGGATTGAACGCCACACTCTTCTATCCTGGCACACCACTTTTGCTTCGGCCACATTCATACATCTTCTCATACACGTTCTACGATTGTTGCGGCTTTTAACAGGGCCATCCTCAAATACTTGTAGTACCTGATCGTGCCAGGTCTTTCGCGGACGCCCTCTATTCCTGTTGCCTTCAACATTCGCCTCATATATTTTCTTAACCATCCTTTCCTCGTTCATACGTTCCACATGACCAAACCATCTC